>JBBKCR010154765.1:0-17452 GCA_037577295.1 Ladigesia roloffi
TTAGAAGGGTCTCTTTATTTAGAAGGTTCTCTTTATTTAGAAGGGTCTCTTTATTTAGAAGGTTCTCTTTATTTAGAAGGTTCTCTTTATTTAGAAGGTTCTCTTTATTTAGAAGGGTCTCTTTATTTAGAAGGGTCTCTTTAATTAGAAGGGTCTTTTTATTTAGAATGGTCTCTTTAATTAGAAGGGTCTCTTTATTTAGAAGGTCTTCAGAAGGACCTTATTTAGAAGAACCTAAAATGTATCTGGTCACTCTCTCTAAGTGGCTACACGTTATGTTGTCTGCTACGCCCCCTGGTGGGCACATTGCAATCTAGCAACCTACTTCTGAGGTTGAAAGGATTCCCTCTGAGGCTGCTCTTGAGACACACCTTTTGATTCTTTCAAATATGTATCTAAAATCTATGTACAGTTTAAAAGAAAAGCTACAGGCCAGAGGAATGGGCTACTGTTTCACAATTTGTTTACAAGAAAACACCAGAAATACTTCAGCCAAATGTTACTGTCTGGTTTTCTAAATGTAATAGTCTGTAGTTGCCCATTTCTCGACATAGGCTCAGGCTTTTTGAAGAGACATTATAAAAGACAAGTATCACTCAATTCTTTAACGCCACAAGATTCCTTCTGGTTTACGGATCACCAGACTAATTTTGATTCTTCAATGGCATAATGAGCACAAGCTTTCTCAAAAATTACGCCAACGTTGTATCTACAAAATTACAACCTGAGGAAGATAAAGAAGAAGAGGATCTACGTTTCTTTCAGCATTTCTCTCTGTCTACATGCTCGATTAAGCTTCTATTCTGGAGCATTTCTCTGCATCCTTCTCAGAATTTTTTCTTGCCTTCATGGGATCCTGTCAGTTTCTTACTCTCCATTTTCATGGGATTCACATTATACTCCATGGCTGTGCTGAGAACAGTCCATTACCAAAATAATATCTTCTTAGTGGTGGCCCTATGGGCGTCCTGACCATTAATGAACAGGGGGCTAAATGTAATGCAAAGAAACAGATAGGCAACAGTGCCTGTAGATCAGGGGTCGTCAAGTGCATTTGTCCAAGGGCCAGAGGTTTCCTTGGCTGAGATTGTGAGGGCCAGATGCTCTCCTAAAATAAAATACAATAATATTGTATCTTAAGTAATATCTAATTTTTTGATATTCCTTCCAAATTCCTGTAATTTTTTACCTTTGGCAAAGTTAATAGACTCATTTTACCTTTACTGCAGCAAGCCACTAGGGGGCGACTGTGAAATTTTATGTTTCTAATATGTGAGGCTGTAATGCTTAGCATCACTGTCACATGCAGAGTTGGAACAAAGATTCGTGCCGAAGCATCTGTTTTAGCTTCCTTATACACACACACACATATCAGTCTTAACTCGGAACACCTGAAAGTCATTTCCATGTGTGAGTGCTGCACTTAGAACCATGAAGTGTGGGGCCGGCACCAGCAGATTATTGAAAGACCGAAGACTTGTTCCATTTGATTTAGAAAAAAAGAACCATAGGAACATATTCCCCTGCTCACTAGGCTATTTATGATTCAGTAATATCAGAGAAATCTTAATATAAGGAGAACTCCCATTCTCAGGACTCTTCCGCAGGCAAGTGCAGAATTTAGTCATTGACATCCATTCATTTTCCATCGGGGGGCCGGATGGAGAGCACTGGCAGGCCAGATGTGGCCCACGTGCCACCAGTTGATGATCACTGCTCTAGATGTTCAGAGGAACAGGTAAAATGAAAAACAAATATAGATGGAGTGCAGGTGGATTTCCTATTAAAAGTGGATGTGTAGTGTATTCGGATGTAATTCAGATTTTGTGGTTGTTTCAATATTTTCACAATGAAATTTCCCCAAAATGTATATTGTGCTGCAGCAAATATATGCAGTGAATGTGTGTAATCTAGTAAAAACTGCAGCATAACCTGTTGTGCCTGGAAAGAAAAGGTATCAGTCATTTTTAAACTGCTAAAAGCAAAATTTGATCTGTATAGGCGATGTCCTTCTGAAAGCGGGCTGCAACATGCACAACTGAAGATCCTTCATCAGTGAACTCGTGTATTTTGCATGCTGTGTTGTTAATTTGAATGTATTTGAATATATCACATTTCTTTTTAAAAATACATTACAAAACAGCAAAACAGTATTTTTAATATATTGCACAAAATATTTTTGGATTTTAAAACAAATGATTCTGAATGGCGTTTGCTCTTCATAAATCAGCCTGGAAACAGGAATATTTTAAGAAAGGCTTTAATGCAGAGGAAGAACTGAGTTATAAATAATATATTTTAGAAATAAAAATAAAATCAGTATCTCATTTAGTGCATTTTTGACATAAACAAACTTTAAGCTCTCTCCCTAGCGCAGATATGGTGGCCATGCTGTTGGTGATCGGAGGTGAATCAGACCGTAAACAGGTCTTGGCCATTATTGTTCATATGTAAAGAAGAAGTTAACCTGTGTGGCTTTGAATGCAAGAGGTTTTAAAGTTAAAAGCAGCTCAGAGAAGCATAGACTTGTCCTATGGCTGGCAAAGAAGGAAATCTGTTATGATAACCAGAAAAAATCTGTCATGCTCGGATCATGACTAACAGCTGCTGAAATACGGGAGGTCCTCCACGTTGGCGCATTCCTTCTGGTGGAGCAAGTCATACCTGCAATAGAGGATAACAAAGAGGAAATCATAAGATAGCACTGACCTTGCTCACTGATAAGGGCATGTTTTGAACATTGATAAATCAACCATTTGTGGGTTCAACAAGGATTCAACGTTGTTTCAATGCTTGTTTGGCAAAGGTGCTTTCAGTGGTCGATATTTTCAATAAAATCAATGTTCATTCATATTTCAATTTCAATGTCAAAAAAGTCAACTTATATCAGTGTTGAATTAAAGTTTTTTTACAATCGAATGTTCAGTGTAGAAAATCTGACCAAAAATTATTTGTCTTTGAGCGTTGATAATTCAACACCAACAATAAATCAATGTATTTAACCATAATTCAATGTTGAATCAATAACATGGTGGTTTCTGGGGGACAGACCCTAACAAACTGGACATGTCATGTCTATGTATTCATCAAAATCTCACTGGGACCTTCTCATGTCATACATCACGAACAAAACACGCTTAACAATGATTAACGCAGAAAGCTTCATCAGGATTTACTTACCACAGTACAAACATGATAATCCTTAATCTGTTCAGCATTTTTATGTAATTTCATGTGTAGCAGTAGCATCAAGCTAGCACTGGGTTTAATATAATTTATTTTTATAGAAACTAGCAATTATAGACTTGTCTACTTTGTAACCAAATATATAGAGTGCATTGGTAGAAATTTCTAAGCCAGTTAAAAACTCATAAAAATACTTATTTTGTTGCAGAAGGAACTGAATTAAATGTCCTATGGACAAACAAACTATTGTTTCCCTACTTACATGCTCTTGATGAGCTCCTTCCTGTGATCATTGAGCGTGGACATCCTGTTGAGATTAAGAGCAAAACAGTTACCACTTGACTTTAATGTGAGATTTTAGTGGCCACATTTTAACTGCATTATCAGCATACCAACAACACACTCCCTTTGGTTTACAGTGTGAAAATCACTCTTGATCACTTACTTAGTGCCAATGATGGTCTCAACACAGGCAATGTCATCGGTGATGTCATCATCAATCAGCTCTTTAAAAAGATATTACATTTAGAATGAGACACGTTGTCCTGGCTTCAGTCATTTTTCTTTCAAATCCAAACAATTTTGTAAGTAAAAAAAAGCAATTGAACTGGAAGCACCATAGATTCAGAATGTACTCACTATCACAGCTCAGTCCGCAGAGGTTCAGCGAGGGCTTGTCGGAGAGGCAGGCGACGCGGTCCGCCAGCTGGAACAACCCGTAGAGCGTCCATGTGTCATCACCATGCTGCTCGTGGCTCGTTTCACCTACAGGCTTCACAGATCTGGACCTACGACTACCATGGCCCTGATCATGCCCCTGTTTTTCATGGTGGTTGGTGTGGTTGACCAGGGAAATGTTGAAGCTGGCGACAGGATGCTGGTGCTCACTGGACTCGTTATGGGGGTGAGAATCTGGCTTTGGGACGCCTTGACTGTTGTGATGCCCTTTAAGGGACCTGGACTGTCGACCATTAGATTTTGGATGGTTACCACCAGGAGGAGATTTAGATGAGAATGACTTAATGGATACCGGTGAAGGTTTGGGTTGCTGAGGTTTAGGACTGGCAGGCTGATGATTGTGAGAGGGGGGATTCTTGCTTTGTGCAGATAGAGGTTTGGGGGACCTGGTTGTGTGATTTCCGGGTCCAGAAGAATGCTCGTGGGACACGTTATGAGGAGCGAGAGGAGAGCTGGGACTGGCACCAGGATGAGAATGATTGTTGTTATTTTGGTTACCATGAATCTGAGGTTTGTTGTTGGGTGGAGTAGAATGTTTGGGGATTCCTAGTGCAGACCTGCGGTGCCTATTCTTTTGACCAGAAGCGCCAGGATGACCACCAGGAGCTGGAGGAGATTTAGACACGTTGGGCTGGACAGATGGACCAGGATGGGAATGGCCATCTTTGTGTTGGCCAGTCTGATTACCTACAGTGGGATGTTCTTTAGATGGATGCTTGGGGATTCCTGGTGCAGAATTATTGATGGGCGCAGATGAAGGCTTGGGGGACTTGGACTTGTGATCACCAGGGCCAGAGGCGTGCTCCTGGGAGTCGTTATGAGGAGCGAGAGGAGAACTGGGACTGGCAGCAGGATGAGAATGATCACTGGAATTATGGCCAGTCTGGTGATCTACACCCGCAGGTTTGTTGTGGGGTGGAGGAGAATGTTTGGGGATTCCTGGTGCAGACCTGCGGTGCCTTTTCTTTTGACCAGGAGTGCCAGGATGACCACCATGAGCAGGATGAGCACCAGGAGCAGGAGGAGGTTTAGACACATTGGGCTGGACAGATGGACCAGGATGAGAATGGTCATCTTTGTGTTGGCCAACACTGTTGTGTTCTTGAGATTTGTTCTCGGATGGATCCCAATGAGGAGCGTGGATTTGGTTGACTGCACTGGTGTTGAGGTGTGAAGACAACTCTGCATGGCACACGACTGTAGAAATAAAAATGTCATTATAAAAATGCACATAACATACGTCTCATTTTCTTGTTTTGCTTCATGTTTTGCTCTACTTGAAAAGCTAGTAAATTGTTTAAACAATACAAGGCAAATTTTTGCTTTGACAGGGTTTTACGATGGACTTTTAATTGTTTTACTTTAACGGTCTCATATCCCACTAATTTCTTGAAATTAAATTTTGTCTCTCTGAAAGCAACTTATGATGTTAATTGTTTCATGTTTTTAAACTAAAAAAGGAACATTTGATTTGCGATTATTTGAACCCGTAATATTATGGAGTTCTTGTTGGGTTTTACGTGCCAATTTGAGCCTTCTGGTTTATATTTAGGTTTTAGTGTTTGCACCTTGTAACATTTGTCTTCCATTTTTTGGAGTTTTTATGTACATTTAAACCACATAAACCATTTAAACCATTGAAGTCCTCTATACACAAAAATACTGGCTGCATGAATAAATTATTATTTTATACTTATTAACATCGTAAAAGATTCCTCACACCCCGCTTATGACTCATTCCAACTGCTGCCATCAGGCAAATGGTACAGAAGAATCAAAACATGGACTGAATAGCAGTTTGTACCCTGCCGCTCTCAGGGTGCTGAATGACACATAATCACCTTCATACAACTTGAGTGCAATAGATAAATGTCTTTTATATGCAATAAGGTTCTGCCATTATTATTTTTATTTTTAACTTAATGTTTATATATATATATATATATATATAAAAATATATATATTTATTTATTTATTTTTTATTTTTTATTTTTGGTTATTTTGTTTTCTTCTTTTTTTCTGTATTATAGTATTTCTCTTTTAAGAAATCTCTGAGGCTGCAAGGACTGCGCCTAATTTGGTACCTGTTACAGTGACAGTAAAGATGTTCCCCGTATTCTTATTAGTAGTAATAATTGTCACTCACTCTTCGCCACCTCGTTGATATGGTCCACAAGCAGAGTCAGATTCAGCTGTTGCCTCAGTTCACACTTGTTCAGCACCAGCGCCTCTGTCCCGCTGGGAGCCAGCAGAACCACGGCCAGCACCGCCAGCATCTCCACCCCGACACGGACCCTCATGCTGTGTGTGTTTGTGTGTGTCCCTTCTGTGAACACTGCAGGTGGTGTGGGTGATCCCTGCTATATAAAGACAAATCATCCCGCCCTCCTGTACCTCCTGACAACACTCACACACCCCCAAACCATCCCTGCCACCTCTGTCACTACTGAGATGTTTCAAGGAAATCAGGGGCGGTATTCCAATGATGCGTAAGCATGCAGAAGCTCTATTGGTGATACTTGTGCCTTACTAGGTTAGAGGCTTGTAGAACCGGTTCTGCACTATCACCTGCAAAAAAACCCAGACTGTCTGTATAGCTGTCAAGAATTGTTTCCTTTCCTCCACCTTTACAGGTTCCACTGCTTTTGAATGAACTTACAGAAGCGTTTTAAAAATACAAACAATTATTTCAAAGCCACCTTTCAAAGCCAACAAAGAACATTTCCAAGTATTTCAGTTTCAGTGAAGAGGGAAGATGTTTTCCCTTTATGACACCTAATAATTATAGAGACCTAATAATATTTTTTATTAACTTGATTGAACGACATTGAGGAGTCTGTGGGACAATAAAGTGGATTTGATTTTGCTTGTCTAATTGTCATGTCAGTCGTGTTCTTTACTTACAAAATGTGTGTGTAAGTGATAATTATGGGTGCCAAACACCAGGTAGCAACAGGAAACCAACTACAGGCAAGAAGTCTGGGCCTACCATCATTTTTTATTTAGCAGCGATACATTGATTTTTAAATTTTTATTGCATTAAAAATACTTCCCACAAATGGAACTGGTTTTCATAAAGAATCAGAATCAGTAAACTTTGGTTATCCCAGATTCAATTGTTTATGTGGTGATGTAAAATCAAATGTAAGATCAAATTCTATAATAAAATAAATAAAATATGTCTAATATAAGTCTAAAAAGAATCTAATAAAAATCCAAATAAAAATGCAATAAAATCTGATTAAAAATAAAAATCAGTGGAAAGAAATCAACCACAATATAAATGTAACTTGTAATATTGCACATAAGATGTTACAGTACTGACTCAAACCCTTCAAACTGCTCAAACTGTTGATTTTGATTACAAACTCAGTTTATGTTGGATCATAGTGATCAGAAACCTATTGTGCCAAGATTATATCCAGTCCTGGGAAGAGCAGGACGTTGAGAGAGGGGTGTCTCATCCTCCCCAGTCTCCCATTCAGCTGCAGGACCAGCTGGAAACCCACATTCTCCACAGGAGCCAGAACATCACACACCATTGGTTCTGCTGGAAAAGGTGCTGGGAGGGTTTGGACACCAGTTATTTCCAAGAACGGCAGGAAATGATGCTGTGTATCTGTTTGGCTGCGATGGAGGCGAGGGGGTTATTCTGATGTGCATAAACTGTTACATCCATTAAATTGTACTGACAGTGTGTATTGTTACAATTGAAAACCAGTTGGTCCCTTTTGTTTTAAGGATTTCTAATGTTTTCTTGTACCATTTTGAAAGAGTAGCATGTCATTTATTTAAAAATAAAACAGAAGTTGGTCCCAATGTCCTGGCCGGAAGTGTATTTAGAAAAATAAACATGCAAAACGGATTCTTTAGAGCAAAACCTGACAAATCTTTCAGTTGGGTTTTTAAAGAACTGCCAGACAATAATACATTTTTACATTAAATGTTAGTGTCAAGGATGCCTTATAGATTTAAATTAGCAGAATTACTAAAAGTAATAAAAAAAAAACTACAACTCTGTTTGACATTTAACAGTTAACATAGAATTTTATGGCCAGTAACTTTTTAAATTACTTTGTGTTTTTATTCAGGAGCACAAAGTGTTTTTATTCAGGAGGATTTATTCAATATTTATCTGGAGTCATCAAGAAAGTACAAAGCCTTACAGACTTCAACTAAACTAAAGAATTCAAATAAACTAAAGAATTTAACTAAAATATTCTCATTATAAAAACCATAAACGGGCAGCATTTCATTTAAAAAGTTGACACTTCAGCTCCATTGTTGTCCAGGAAGACAGTTAGTAGGCTGTTAAGAGATCCCTTGACTTTAAAGTGTTATTGTCAGAAAGTTCATATTTTTTTACAATCCAAATGTTACTACAATATTTCTGTAATAAATAAAAGAACAACAATAAATTATTCAGTGATGCCAATGTATTTAATTTACTGTTAAACCTTTTTCACAATATTTGAAGAAGTGCAAGAACAAGAACAAAGTAGAACGTTGATGGATAAACTCAAATAAAGCCTTTCAGGCGTGTCAGAAAAAATATATCTTGCAGTTCCCTGAGTATTTACTCCACATTTTACTGGCCAGCACAGGTCATGAGCCAAACTACAAACAACCCGCGAGGTTCATTGTGTTGCAGCATGAAAGAGGGATCATGAAACCACTCAAAAGTCACCTCAGTTGAAGAAACAACAAACAGAGAGCATATTTACGGGCTCAGCGTATCTTTAACTCACAGTAGAGTGCAATAATGACTTTACCGAAATAATGACTTACGCCATTGTGTAAGATGAGATTTATTCGTTACTTTATCATTTCGTGTTTATTTTCTATTGATTCCTTATTTAATGTATAAAAAGAGAAGTGACCTATGTATCTCTTTGTATTGGAGTGATATCACATTTTGAGCTTTTAGGAGCCGGTGCTTCTTTCTTAGCTGGAGTGAATAAAGAGGTGGGAGTTTTGTCTTCCATGGTTAAGTTTCCATGGTTGTCTCTTCAGATGGACTGTAAAATATTTAATGGTGAGCCCCCAAAATCAACATTACAGTGAAAGTGGAACCTAAAATTTGAGCCTCTATTCTTCTTGTAATTTCACATTATTTGTTCATTATGTCTGATATGTGCCCACATATGTTGTCTCCATTGTACAGAGTGTGCCTGTGGTAACTTTCCCCACTGAATGTATACTACTATATGCCTATTGTTATGTGTACAGAGAGTTAGCACTTACCGAAGTCAAATTCCTTGTATATTCAAGTATACTTGGCCATTAAAACGGATTCTGAAATAAAACAAAGTGTGGCCCACAGCAAAGCAGGATTGATGCTGTCTTCAATCTAATAGTGAAATTAAACATTAAAAAAAGAATCATGTAGATATCTATTTATTTTGTATTTCATTTTGTTTTGTCTTTTTTTTTAGTTGTTTTGCTTAGATTAGTATTTTTTTTTTGTTTTATTCAATGAATTTTCAACAAATAATGATTCTTAAGTAAGTAAATAAACTTTATTTATAGAGCACATTTTTGTTTGTTGTTGTTGTTCTTGAAAAACGCACTATAAATAAATGTTTATTTACCTGCATAAGAAATATTAGTAATTGAAAATTAATTGAACCAGTATCAACTCATTTTTATAGTTCCTTTAATGAGAGCTAAGACTGCTTATGATATTTTCTAAATTCATTAATAAATGAATTACAATAATGCTGAGATTTTGTTTGAAAATTTTGCAAATAAGCAGAGAATCAGACTTGCTTTGAATGCATGAGTGGATAGAGGTAACTCTGTTTTTAGGTCCAATAAAAAAAAAAAATATTTGGTCACGTATTACACATATATTAAGATTAAACGTCCCTGAATGGTTCTTGGCTTCCAAAAATGTTGCAGTCATATATGACTTTGCTCTTTGTTAACACACTGTATAACTGCTTGAAATGCCATTTTCTAATAAGAGCGCACAATTATAGGGACAGCTTTGTCCAAGTGAATTCCCACCCAGAAGACAGAACGTGGGGTTTAATGCAAACACTGGTGCACTCTGTGCTCTGTCAACTGCACCATTATTTTAGGGAAATGTTGCCATGCAAAATGGATGGGGCAAATGCAAATAGTGCCCTAGTCTCAGTCTCAGAGCCTCATCTTTGCGTGACGGGTGCCGATACTGATAAGATCCATGCTCTTTTCTTAGATTAAAGAAGCTAAAACCAAATATGAGCAATGGGAGTTTTGCCCTTGTGGGTCATGTTTTTTAGCAGAACAGCAAATGGCCCATTTCTATATTGAGCAGCTTCTGAATATTATACATATGACATGACATATTATATGACAAATATGGCTTCATGATTTAAAAGTGACAAGTGATTGCAGCTATAAGAACTTCCACTCTTCTTGGAAGGCTTTCCCCAATATGAGGGAATTTATGAGGTCAGACGATCAATTTATGAGGCTCACAATCTCCTTTGCAGTTCAAAACGAATAATTTTTTAAATTTGTAAAGTTTAATTTCAATGATCCTCCTCATATTGTAATGAATTTTAATCCATGCCTCACTGTCTACACCTCATAAATGCTCTACAGAAAGTCCAAAACTTTGGTGGAACCAGCTCCATATAAAATCTATGGATTTGAATGCAGTGTCATTAAAGTCTCTCTTGGTGTATTGGTTAGTCCCAATAGTATATTTTGGAGTTTAAAACGATATGAAACACACATCTAGTTTGAGCGTGTGATGGCTGGGAGTGGAAAGATGGTGTGTTTTGTTTGTGTTAAGGTTTAAAACTTCCTGAAATTCTTCAGTAGTTTGTAATTCCGACGCTACATAAAATTTCACCTCATGCTGGGCTGATGCAATCCATTACATACTTTGACCAGAAATCTAGCCTGTTCTAATAGAGCCCAAAGATAATGTGATGAAGTCTGATGCCAAGGTGATGCTGGGCAGTAGTTGGAACTGATATAGAAGCTGCAGGTGTGTCTGAAGCTCCTGTCGAAGTTTTGATCAAACATGAAATGAACTTTAATTCTCACGACCCAATAGTTTGGTCAGAAATGTCTGACCAGGTTGGATGTAAATCAGGAAGACTTGAAAAACCTGAAGCTGTTTTCCCAGACCTATTGTTAATGATGCCAACATTTAAAATTAACGTTACCAAAATGCAAATGATCCATTCTTATATATATCAGTCATTTCCAAAGGCACAGTCTGAACAGTCGGATGTTCAAAGGCTCTCGCAGGAAACAGCTCCTTATATGGAAGTTCCTCTGGTTTGTGTTGGTGTTCGAGGTGTCAGATGTCATGCTGAGCTTTGTTTGGTGTTCCTGTTTCACATAGAATCAGAGTTACTGTAATTTAAAACCATAGTATATAACAATAAAATACAGTACAGGGGTTTTAAAAACGGTGTCACATGAATGTATTAAATGAATAATTGTATTTTATTTCAGGTTTTGGAAACAAACAGAAGAAGCTGAAGAAGTGACAAGCTGGTGATCTAAACTGAAATGAACTTCACTTCTCACGACCCAACAGACTGACCGGAATGGAAGACACAGTTTTCGCTTTTACTGGTGGTTCAATTCACTGACTGCACTAAAATCTAAATGAACTGCAAATCAAAGACCTCAGCACCAAACCCAGCCAACGGACACATTGATTAATGGTTTTTGTTTGTTTTACTGAAATTGCACATTACCACTGTCTCCTGTCCTGTCTTAGTTATTGTATATAGATTTAGCTAGTATTAATACCTTTTTTTTAATCTTACTTTAATGTAGTTAGCTATTATTTACGTGTAATTACTACTTTTATATCTCTTGTAGTTATATTTTGTTATTTTTTTTAAATGCACCATGGGGGGAATTAGGGTGAAACAGCATTTCGATATGCTGCACGCTGTGTACATTGTGATATTGAGGATAAAAAAATCTTCAATCTTGAATTGTTTGAACGATTTTTCCAAATCAGAATCAGAATCAGAAAACTTTATTTATCCCGAAGGAAATTGTTTCAGAACACTGGACAAACGCAGGCTCTGTGTGATCCATGACCTCACCATAGTTTGACTGCATAAACCCCCATCGTAGCTGAAATGAACACAGTTTCCCAAATACTGCCTAAACCTGATGCATGAGAAATAGTTAAATGGGACAGGTGCATCAACAGTGTCAACAATGAGTGTGCTGGTCTAGCGAAACATTCTGGAAGCCGGGTTCTGCTATTGACCCCAAACCAGGAAAAACTATATACAGTCGTATGCAAAATCTGTACAGTACCTGTCAAACCACATGTTTTTTCTAAGTGAGAGTATGTGCACATTCTCTACACCCTCCAGAATTTTGCAATTGTGTGTTAGTTTCTGTACTTACTTTCAATCAGACGTTATTTGACTGAAGGTGTTCAACCATTTAACTGCTCTGACAAGAAAAGTCTGCTTTTGGTGACTTCTTGTGTTGAATGATTCTTTAAAAAACAATGTTTTTGAACATGTGAAGAATTTCTTGAAGGTTCAAAACCAATTAAATGTTAGAAACTGTGTGCACAACTTCTATAAACTTTTATGACTTTTAGTTAATAAATTATACACCAGAAATACTCACCTTCATTACAATATAATAATAATAGGGTATAATTATTAACACTTTAGCCATTTTTTAGCAGTGCACATAAGTTAAAAAGCAAAGATAAAAGCTTGCCGATGTTTTCTTACTGCTGGAATTTTTGTAATTATTGAGTATATGTAAACATCTAGTTTTAATAATAAAAATAATTAACATACTTTTTTTTTAATTGTCTTTCCCTATCCAAGGATCTGTGGTACCCATAACAATTATGCAATATACCATATTATTTACTGTATATTATTCTTGCATTTTGGAATTTCAAAAATCATTTATAAATGTTAAACACGCAATTTATTAATTTGCTTGTTTCAAATGTAAATGAAAAAATAAATGAATACATGAATGCATTCACACTGGAATTTGTTTCGTCTTACTTGACTTCATTAGTCTAAGATCATGACAGAATTAAAGACTGGTAGTAACAATAAATGTTTGTTCATCCATTCAACCTCCCTTCAAACATTTATGTCATAACAAGCAATGTTGCTATTGCAAATAAAAACTTTACATGAAAAAAAAAAAATTTGATCCTAGACGAAATTGCTTTGCAATGTTTTACATTAAAAACACTTATTAACCCTTTTAACCCAAGTCAAATCTACCCTAACTGACTTCTCACTGTGTCCGTAATGTAGTAATGTAATGTCCTTCTCTATTTGTGCTTCTCTTCATTCTTAGGTGCTAAATTACAGACTGTGATTTTCACACCAAGAATCAAAAATATTTTGCTGACTCACTGAGTTACTGAAAACATGTCTGAGATGAGTGCTGCACGAAAGGCGTCTAAATATAGTCTGGTGTGATGTTGCAAATGTCCAGGTGGCGTCCTGAAAAACCGGTCCCTGTGAGAACACTGTTTGTCAGCTTTCAGGGCTTAATAAGGCATTTTTCTTTCGAGTGTACAGTGGATCAGGTGTCTTCTGCGAACTATGGGACGATATTTGAACCTCAGAAACTCTGAAAAAAATTAAACAATGAAGCTTAACATCAAATATGACATATGCACATGCAGGTGTGTGCGGAACAGCAGCTGCCACATCTAAATGCATGGATCTGATAACATGACTGCAGATGCAGTTAAATCAATATTCTAAAACAATGTGAATAATCATAATAAGTTATTATTATTAATAAACCCAGGACATTTACTTATACGTATATGAGTTCTGACCTTGACACAAACCTCTACATAAACTTAATTCTGACACTAACTTAAAATTAAACATTATTCAAAGCGTAACTCTAACTTCCACCCAGGCCTCAACTTAATTCTAACACTAGTTTAAAAGTGTACAAAACCTAAACTTTATTCTAAGCCTAACCTAAACTTCTACAAAAACCCAAACCTTATGCTAAGCGTAACATAAACCTATACAAAAACTTAAACCTTATTCTAAGCCTAACCCAAACTTTCTACAAAAACCTAAAGCGTATTCTAAGCCTAAACTAAACCTCTATAAAAACCTAAACCTTATTCTAAGCCTAACCTAAACCTATAAAAAACTTAAACCTTATTCTAAGCCTAACCTAAACCTCTACAAAAACCTAAACCTTATTCTAAGCCTAACCTAAACCTATACAAAAAACTAAACCTTATTCTAAGCCTAACCTCTCCAAAAACCTAAACCTTATTCTAAGCCTAACCTAAACCTCTACAAAAACCTAAACCTTATTCTAAGCCTAACCTAAACCTCTACAAAACCCTAAACCTTAATCTAAGCCTAACCTCAACCTCTACAAAAACTAAACCTTATTCTAAGCCTAACCTCAACCTCTACAAAAACCTAAACCTTATTCTAAGCCTAACCTGAACCACTACAAAAACCTAAACCTTATTCTAAGCCTATCCTAAACCTATACAAAAACCTAAACCCTATTCTAAGCCTAACCTAGCCTATACAAAAAAACAAACCTTATTCTAAGCCTAACCTAAACATCTACAAAAGCCTAAACTTTATTCTAAGCCTCAACCATCTATCCAAAACCAGACCTAATTTGAACCCTAATCAAACCTTTGCCCAAACGTAAACCTAATTTTGACCTTAACACAAATGTCTAAACTTGTTTTTTTTACTCAAATATCTATCCAAAGGCCTCTACCTATAACCTCAAGCCTTTACTGAAACTAATACTGATCCTAACACCAATCCAAAACCAAACCTACATTTAACACTAACTCAAACCTCTACCCAACCCTAAACCTAAATCTGCCTCTCTCTACATCTAAAGCTGTAAGTAATCAATTGAGATTCAGCAGATTGCCTGTTCATTATTTTATCTCGTATAGATGTATAAGATCCCAAGAAGCTAAAAAAACCCCCAAAGCATTCAACCACACTCACATCCTGCCCATGGCTGCTATGTAAATTTGATATTTGAATAGTCTCTCTCAGTTACTCAGCCTGTCTCTCTATTAGACACACAATGCTGTTGTCTTCAAACTCTGAATCCACAATGAAAGAGAAAACAATCGTGTCTGAACTCAAGTTTCAGGGAGTGGAGCTGATTGTCCAAATAATGATCTGAAATTTAGGCCTGAGCAGTGATGTCATGTTCATATGATAGGAGATTATGTGATGTAATGTGATGTGTACTTACAAAGATAATACGGTGATTTAATTCATGGCTGGCAGAAAAGACATGTTGCATATGTCATGTAAAATTGTTCTTCGTCAACAACATTCAACTAATATGTTCTCAGTTTCCTCTAAAATTTCCCTGACCTTAAAACATTACGCACTACTATTTAGCTACTCTGTTGAAAAATGGGACCTAAATGATCTGAATGCAAATGATAAAATGAACATAACTGATATTTTTAACCTTTTACAAAATATTCTTTGATGTTAAATGAGCGCAAAAGCAGGTCAGGCTCTAAATTTAAGTGTTTATTTTCTTATAGTGTACAGTGAGGCCCAAGGTGGAAAGTTCCTTTCAAGGTCTTGCTACCCCAATATCCACCGCAACTCTAAATTCTCTAAACAAACAATCAAAAGAAATAAATAACGTGTTTAAATGCGATTTTAAACTTGAACTTTTTTACTATTATTACCACACATTTGCATAGCAAATGACCTCCCCTGGGGAAGACGGGAATGTCCACACAGTTCCATGAACTTTAACCACTGTTTTTTCACGAACTACACCACAAGGACAAGACACACTTTGAACCAATCACAAAAAAAGACAAAATGACAAACACAAACTTATATAGAGAGGGCTATGATTCCCTAATATTCCCTGCAGGTGGAACTAATTCTAATTAATGAGATCAGAGAACACCAGAGAGCCATAGCCCAACAAACAGAGATAAGGGTGCTCCTCTGACCTGACAATAGGGTAATCTATTGAATTATCGCTTTGTATAGTGTAGTTTAGTATATTATAGGGTAGTATAATGTAGTATAATATAATTTAATATAGTATAGTATGGTGTAGTATAGTGTGGTATAGTGTAGTTTGGTTTTGTATAGTGTAGTATTGTGTAGTATACAGTAAACCCCTGACATTCGCTGTTACATTCCAAGAGTTCCAAGAGTACATTCCAACTGTAATTAATGCACAAGAATTTTCTTTCATATTACATAGTCATGGTGGACTACATGAGTTACAGGGAGGGGATTTGATTGTTTCAAGAACTTGAGGTCTTTTTTGACTGCAGAGAAGATGTTACTTTCATGTGATATCTAGAGAAATCTTCTAGAATCAATGATTATGAGCAGTTACATAGTCAAGTTAAGTAATATTTACAGGTATAGAACAAAAACTAAAACAATAGTCAAAATAAATGACTGAAAATTTAATCTAAGTGCTGATGTTTAAAAGAAAGGTTTCTTTTTGCTTTTTAAAGCCCTGGTGCCGGTCTGTTGTTAATGGTCAGTTGGTTGAACAGCATCGTGGATAAACAACATTTCACCAGGTTTAGGTTACTTTCAGATCTTTTCTCCACTAGCTGAGCAGCTCCTGCAGACCTAAGAGACCCACCAGGATTGGATACATCAAACATATCGGAGATGTTCTTAAGGCCCAAATCACTGAGTGACCTGTAACTGGGAGTCAGTGCAAGAATTGAAGTGAAGTGTCCTCTTTTCTTGATTTTTTTTAAATTAGAACTCTTGCAGCAGCATTTGAATGATTTGGAGCTGTCTACTGGGCTTTGTGTGAATCTTAGTGGGCACAGTGTTGAAATAGTCAACCCTGCATGAAGTAAAGTTATACTACAGTCTTAAACTGAGAGAGTATCTGCTAAAAACTGGGCACCAATTCTTTTAATATCCTTGTTTTTAGAATAGACACTACATAAGCAGTGTCTTCCAACTTTTGAAAATGTATTGTCCTTATTTACTCACTTACCTTTGCATCCCTGGAAATATATTCATAAAAAGAAACATTATGACACAAATGAGATATGTCAAGAATGATGACACAGTAGGGTACTGCATTCCAGTTCGTCAAGGATGCATACTTTAGGGTTTTTCCCCTTCTTTAGGTGTGTTACACATTAATAAATCTCTTTGACACCAGCATGAAGTCACTAGTGGAGATTGCAATTGAAAGAAATGTAATGTGAAAGAAATGCATTCTTTTTAAACCATGTTAAGAGTTTCATAATACACTTAAGCAAAATTGTGTCTTTTGGGGCAGGATGCGATCAAATCCTGACTGCAAAGTTTCAGTATCTAGTGCAAAACTATCCCAGTCGAGCAGCTGTAACCAAAGCAAATAGGGTTAATACTCTCCTACTTAAGTCCTTGATTTCACTAAAAATGCTGTGTGGTATCTACATACTTTTGGACATATAGTCAGTGTTGTGCATTAACTAGTTCAAAAGAAGGCGTTCATTGAACACGTTCATATTTCAGTGAACTTTGAACTGAACGCAACTTATTAGTAA
>JBBKCR010154799.1:5744-17448 GCA_037577295.1 Ladigesia roloffi
CTGTTCAAAACCCAAAGAACGACCCAGATGGGACTCCAACCCAGCTCCGGAAATTTATAAAAATGCATTATCTGAAGGAGTCTATTATCCCATTTTTTAAACAATCACTACACATGAGCAATAGTATCGGAGACCCCTGTGCATTATAAATGATGTTCTGACAACAAGAACATTAATGGTATGAGGCTATTGTGAACACAATGTTTGTAGCAAGACTTTAAGTAACACAGAGATACATTTTATTTGGTCTGTTATGAACAGGTCTCCATATAAAAAGTGGTTCAGTTACAAAAATATGATTTCCACAATTTTATGACCTGTGGTTCATACTAAAAGCAGAAAATGTGGTCTTGCATAGTGACATCTGTGAAAATACCACAACAGAAGTGGGCAGTATTACACACCGGGATTTCTCAATTAGCTGCAGACAAATACCAATTAGAATAGAACTGGAATGTTCCTCACTTTGTCTCCTCTCCGACAGCCATGACTTTCAGCTTTCATCAACAAAATAACTGAGAAACCGCTCCACCTGGTCCAGTGTTCTAGAGTGTCCTAGTGTTAGAGTGTGTTCAGTGACGCTCTCACAATTTGCCGCACCCCCCTTGAGCTCTGTGCTACTAATATGATGGGGAAACTACACTATATGTCCAAAAGTCTCCAGACACCCTTTTATTATTAAGTTCAACTACGTTAATGCATCCATTATCGTCACAGGTGTAGAAACCCATAGAAAAGTACAGAAAATAGAACCAGATGCTTTTTACCATCAATAAGCATCAGCCTAGAACTCTTGGAGGGAAGGAACTCCATCCAACAACTTTGTGATTCCAACATCAGTACCTGACCTCACTAATGCTCTCACGGCTAAATGCAATCAAATCTTCACAGCAATGTCTGAAAACCTAAGCCTTCTAAGGTGAGTTGAGGCAGTACTGCAGCAAATAAAGAGACAAACTCTCTGCTAACACCCTTATTTCAGAAGAAACAATTGACAAGAAAGTGTCTACAAACTTTTGGACATACATCCTCCCCTCAGATTGTTTCTACTCATCAAAAAATCATTGTCTAATCGACACATTCATTACATTTCTTTAACATATATAAATTGATTGGTGATGTTATGGAGCCCAAATAAATCAGAAAGTTCATACAGAATATGAAAAACAAATGCAGTGATTGTACATATCTATACATAGCTAAAAAAAATACGAGTACTGTACTGAAGGACAAATGTTGGAGCAGTTTTTTTTCCTTACAGAGATTTTTTCCACAATGATGCGTATGAAACTGTTATACACATCATTGCCTGATAATGGAATGCAAGTTCTTGGCATATGGCAGAATAACCCTGATGGCCCTGCTAGTTTTCTTACATGGCACCCATTTGATGGCAGAAAAAAAAACAGATAAAGTATCAAAAGCACTTAAATTCTTAAACATAAGAATTTGTAGATGCCAGTGAAATGCTGGATACAACAAAGAAGGCATCCGGTTCACAGTTTTCATTTGTGATTGAGTTTGGCAAAGTTAACCACAGCTTTTAGGTTTTCCGTGTCCATCAGAAAGGCAAAGATTAAAGGCTCAAAGCAGCATGCAGCGCTCCTTCAGGCTTTTCTTCTTCTTGCCACTTTTGCCATTTTTGTCCTTGTTCTCAGTCATCTTTTTCGCTCGCACTTCCCTCATTAGGTCAAAGAACACCTGAAAAAAGCACAAACACTTCAGCAATTACCAATCACAGTTATTTCAGAAATGCAGAATATGTTTGTAAAGAATGGGAATTTGATGTGTTTTTATTGACTGAGCTGAGACAAGTTCAAAGGATCTTGACTAGTACTTTTATTTTTTTGTAGGACTAGGAGCAGTCTCTATAGAGGATGTTTGCCAGAGGCATATACAGCCACGGTAAAAAAAAAGTAAGAGACAACTTTTCCCTTTTTTACTTTTTCCAAATTGTAGCTCTGTGTGTATGTGTGTGTGTGTGTGTGTGTGTGTAAATGCACAGGTTGCTATTCTTCTCTGAAATATTGCAGTGTGTGTGTGTGAGTGTGTATAAAAATAAGATACACCATCATGTGTGTGTGTGTGTGTGTGCTGAGTGCATGTGTGTGTTGTGAGTGCAGTTGTGTGTGTAGAGCAGCTTTTCTTTCTGCTGTACTCCAGCAGATCCACTCCTGATTCAGTTTCTGATGGATGAAACAGTCGCGCGCACACACACACACGCTGCTTGAAACACCACTATTTTAATTGTTGCAGTTGTAAAATAATGCAATAGTGTTGTATAGTATGATAAATTATTCAGTATAATTAATTTATTCATATCTATTATTTTGTTCCAGACTATTTTGTTTGGATATTTGAAACAAGTGCGGTTAATAGTGTATGAAACACATTTTACACAGACACACTCCCACAAATTACAAATACAATAACCAGAGAACAAAAAATAATGCAGTCTCTGTGGGCTGTGTGTGTGTGTATGCGTGAACACACATACACAATAGGGTAGTACATTTAATCTTAGAACAATGCAGTCTTACATTAGAACTTGATGCATTTTCAAAGATATTGGAAAATAACTGGACCGCTTCAACAGAATATTAAACACATTACTGATCTTCAATGAACTCCAGATTATAAAGCAGGAAGGATAAAAATACAAAATTTACAAATATTTAACAACCTACAACCTGAACATAACTATGACGTGAGACAGGCTTGTACTCTAGCTTGTGCCATGAATACAAATTCATGCTGACGATTAAAATCTACTGTCGAATCGTTTATTTAAATACTTTGTGTTCCCAAAGTACACTGTGGTTTCTAGATTATAATATTTAAATCTACATTTTTATAGGTTATAAAACGTTTATTAATATCACAAGTGGTTCTAATCACTGTTTGCTACTAGGGAGATGTATTTGTGTGTATGGTACCTTATCAACGTTGGCCCGCGTTTTAGCCGAGGTCTCTACATACTGCACTCCCCACTCCTCTGCTTTTTCCCGAGCTCCCGTCACAGACACCTGCCTCCTGTCCTCCAAATCAGATTTGTTCCCAACTAGCAACAGGGGAATCTTATCCTCCTCTGACTTTACACGCAGGATCTGCTCTCTGTTAAACACACACACAATAATGTACAGCAGTGTTTCATGGCCTGTGATCCTTGTGACTGTCTTTATAGGACAAACACACAACAACCAAGGGTGAGTCAGTTCAGTCTTGGAATTAGTCATGACATGTTTTTGATTTTGTCAACTTGCTGAGTCAAAGTTTCAGCATAAAGAACAAACAACACTCCAAAAAAATATATATATTTTTTCATTGTAATTCCCCCATTTGAGGAACAACCCACCTTCACTAACTACCATACAGCCCTTAGAGCAATCTCTGCAGAACAATCTTGCAGAACAATCTTTACTGGTACTGGTTTCCTGTTTCCAGGCCCATTAAGAAAGGAAATGCTGAAAAGGGTGAAGAGAATGACAATATATATTCCATTCTGTTAGGTGTGATTTGGGGGTTCGAAAAGGTTAAACACTCTTCATGATTCTAGTGTAAAGTTCTCAAATTTGGCAAAACTCATCAATACTATTTAGCAGGCCAATGTTTCTATCGATTAGAGGGACACCTGTATACACCTGTACACACCTATATACACCTCTATATATATATATATGTATCAGTGTCTTTCTGCATCTCTAGCTTTTTTCTTTCTTTGATTATTGTTTTGGTTTATTTGTGACCATTACTGTTGTGTTAATACATACGTAAATATATATACCGTCAATGTGGGGTTGTGAGTTAAATGGTGTGAGCCTAAGTTACAAGTTACCATCCATCACTAACTGACACTAACAAAGCTCCAATTTGTCATTAGGCTTAATGGAAGCTCTGCTAATTTTCTGAAGTGCCTGTCTAATTACATGACTACTGCTACAAATAACACATTTGTGGGTGGACTGTTTAAAAAAGGTGTTTTTGATCATGCCATGAGGAAAGTAAAGGCCTGGGCTCTTGCTCTGGGGAGGGCTCAAAGTTAGGAATGCTTTTCATTTTGTGTAAATTTCTGCATGAATGACAAGGCAAACATTTTCTGAGAAAGGCATATTTAGCAAAGTCACATACCTAAACTCTGAGGTAGCACTGAAAGACTCCTGCTCAGTGATTGAGAAGACCAGTAGAAAGCCCTCTCCGCTGCGAAAGTAGTTATCCCTGATGGCTGCATAATCCTCCTGTCCTGCTGTGTCCAGGATGTCGATTTGAACCTCATCTCCATCCAGAACCACTTTTTTCCTGTAGCTGTCTGCTTTTGTGGGCTCATAGTCCTCCACAAACTGGAGGGGGAGAAAGATACAGGTCTACATTTAGCAAAAGCCAAACAGATTACAAACCTAACACCAGTGTACTTTTGAAGACGAGTTTTCATATTGTACTAGTCCTAGAGGAACTGGTTGAAGAACAGTTTTTTAGAACAGTGTGGCTTAAAGAACTTTGTCCAAACTCTACATTTTATTCTTTCTTTTTGTACACTCTTTTGTCCTGTCTGCAGTTGTGATGTTCTCTTCTGCTCTTGTGTTTTAAAGACATGTTGTTTCATTTTACTGTGTAGTCTGTGTATATGGTAAAAATTACAATTGAATCTACTTGACTTGACTTGATAATATAGAATCACTACATAATGCTAAGGAACCAATTTATAATGGTTAGGAACATAATGCTAAGTAACCAGCATCTGTGATATGACCAACGAGCATGGCTACATAAAGAGATGGTGTTGATCTTTAACCAGAGTGAAACTCACCTCATCATACATGAACTGCAGTGTGAGAGCTGATTTGCCCACTCCTCCACTGCCCACCATGATGACCTTGTGCAGAACCAGAGAGCTCTGACCCTTAGTCTTATTGGCTGCCATGTCTGAAACTTGTCTTAAGGCCTTTCTGACTTGGCCCAAAATGCTCCTTCCCGAAAAGACTGGACCAAAAAAACACAAAGTGTCAATCCTACACATACTGGCAAAAAGAGAACCTGGAAACGTCCATGAAGGCAGGTGCAGCAGCATAAGGACAACATGCACTTACACATCTGACTAAAATTTCCTGTTGAGCTGAGGGAATGGAATCCACTTTTTGCTTGATTTAATAAGCCTGTGACAGTGCAAACTACACTATATGGACAAATATAATGGGATGCCTGACCATAACACAAACAGGGATTTCAGTGGCATTGCAAATACATAGATTTTAACATTTTGGAGTTTTTCCTGTGAGAATTGGTGTTATTTTAGGGCCTCGTTTCCAAAATCTGTCCCAGCTCTTTCTGAAGGTGTTGGATGGGGTTGTGATCAGGGCTCGGTGTGGGCAAGTTCGTCCACGCTAAACTTATCCAGCCATGTCTTATTGGATCTCACATTTTGCACTGGAGAATAATCATGCCGGAATAGAAAAGTTTCTCCTCCAAACTGTCTCAACAAAATTGGAAGCATGGTGTTGCCCAAAACGTCTTTGAATATTAAGCATGATTGCACTCACTGTAAATTTATTGGGGTGTCCCAATACTTTTGTTCATATACTGTAACTTCACTCAGTTGTGTTGAACAAAGTAATGCCCTTTACAGCGGCAAATCAGGTAGAAACAGGTTTGTGTATGTCTATGCGCTCTATAGTAAACTCCGTATTCTGAACTGTTTGTCAAATACCTTTCCCACTAACGGTTTGAGTGCTTGCCTCAGGAAAACTACAACGTATACCTAACCCAGACCTTTCTTCGTCTAATTGTTCGCCTTTAATCATGGGTTACGTTCTCTCGAACACAAAAACATAAACCAACAGTAACGGCTAACGACAAATAAACCAACATTTCCCCGTTTTTCGCCATTTTATTCTTTGCTGAATATGTTAAACATATACCGATCGAGGTGTGCTGAATATTAGGAGTACAAACAAGATATGACCACTAAAATAGCCCAAAACAATAAAACACACAACAATAATAACTATAATCCAAACTACTTTTGTTTTCTTTCGGTATTGTCAGAGAAGTCACCACCCCTTCCTCATTGTGCTCGAAGAAACGCCCTATCCTGCTTCTGATTGGCTGAAATGATCCCCCAAAAAGCCCGCCTTCCTCTTAGCATCCCCTTCATTGGTCCACAAGAACGTCAATTAAATATTTTCCCAAAGAGAGAAGTACCGTCTCGATTGGGTCCGTTTGTCTGATTGAGTAGTCCTAACTAAAACACACAAAAACGTGAAATATGTAAAATTGAAGTTATTTACCGTAAGTTGGCCTTCAGCAGGCTATGCGTGAATTTAGGCTAAACTATGCTGTAGAGCAGAGATGAGCCGACTCCCCTTCTCCCAAACTGCTGCTGTAGGACAGACCCACCCACAGGAAACTCGCGTCACATGATGTCACGGACATTGACCAATAAATAATGTGGAAATACACTATATGAACGTTCATGGAAAATAGGTGTGTTCCGATGCTATTTGTCCATACAGTTTATCAAACGAAATTAATACGCTACTTGTGCAAAGTATATTTCAGCTTATTTTTCCCCATTCAGTACGATTTTACCATCAACATTAAATATTAAACAGAAGACACAGGTGTTGGCCAGTAAAGGAGCAATGTATGTGTTGTATTTTGATCACTACTGTAAAGAAATAGATATTGAGAAGTTTGTAAGAGCGTTTATTTACTTTTTACAGTATCAACACGGGAAAGGTCATTAAAAAATTATCTGCTGTTATTATACAAAATGTAATGAATAGTGGGTAATAGAAACATACAGTTAGGACCATAAGTATTTGGCCATTTCTGCATTCTGTCGTTTTCTCTCTGCATACAACTACAATGGATATACATTTACTCAATCAAAACGAGATGGAAGTGTAGATTTCAGTTTTAATTTAAGGGGTTTAGGTTATTGCATCAAAAATTACAGTCGTTTTTCACAGAGTTCCTCCATTTTAAGTTTCTCAGCCTGGGGTTACCTGTTCTGTAATTGTTCCATTCAAAATTAAATAAAGAATTGGCTAAGAGTCCATTTAAAGCTTTAAATTAGCATTTGGTATTTGCGCATGGGAACTTGACATGAAGACCAAAGAGGTGTATATTGAGGAGTCATCATTAGTCTTAAAAAATAAATAAACCTACCACGGATAGCTAATTCTTTAGGAGTGCCCTAATCAACAATTTGGTACAGTCTTAAAACTTAAAATAATAAACTGGTGAGATCAGCAATCCAAAAATATGTATGATCACAGAATTATTTTGTTGGTTTAAAAAAAACAAAAAACAAAACCTTTACATCAGGTTAAGAGCATTCATGAGGGTGTGAGCTGCTCCCTGGGTGCCTCAGTGGTGGCAGCCCCCTGCTTCACTTAGTGAATGGGTTAAATGCGGAGAAATCATTTGACTGTGCATTGTACTTGTATGACTATGCATGTGACAAATAAAATGTACATATGTATATGATTTTGGATGTCAAAAATCGGAGGACAGTGAGGGCGGAGCTGAGGATCAAGTGGTGGAGGTTGAAGAAGGAGAACTATAAGGTGGAACACAGGGAGGATTTAGGACAGTCATTGTGTGGCAGTGAGTTGCTAGATAGTTGGGCAACTTCTGCAGTAATAAAGAAGAGGGCTAGAGAGGGGATGACATCTGGAGAGAGGAAAATGGACAAGGACACCTGGTGTTGGAATGAGGAAGTGCAGGACAATGTCCAGAGGAAGAGAGTGATAATCAGAGAGATTAAGAAATTAAACAGGAGTATAGGGAAATTAACCATAAGGTTCAGAAAGACGTATACTCACAGGTAGGAAGTGTGTGTTGAGCAGAATGGAGGAGAACTTTGTGGGATTAATGAATGAGGAGATTGAGTGAAAGTGAAGTTGGTGTGAGAGAGGAAGATGCAGAGTGCAGAAGGAGATAGAGATGGTTGATTTGTTGTGTCTGTTCCTAATCAGGAACAGCTAAAAGTAGAAGGACGTACTATTTTAAACTGAGAGTGAATAAAGTTAGTCCTCCTGAAAATGATCAACAGTTTTGTTAAACAATGTGTACTTTAATATCAAAACGTGTATTTTAGCATACTGGAAAACAACAAAAGATAAGTCTGTGTGTTACCTTGATCTGATGCTTTCTGAAGCAGTATTTGCTTGAATATTTTATTAAAAGAATGTTCTCTTTTTAAAACTTTCTTAGTGCAAATCCTTTTTTCCCCATTACTTCAATTAATTAAAGCCTGGAATGGATCCATATGCTTTGACCACATCGCTGACATTTGAGGCTGATTATTTTTTTTCTCAGATGCTGAATGAACTGAGCAGTGGCATGATTTCTAGTCTCTGTTCTAGTCTATTAATTATGTCAGAATTGTGCTTTTGTAGTTGTTTGTTCCATTGTGTTTACTGATTTTTGATTGTATATCCATTGTCTTAGTATATCTGTGAGACTTGTGTTTTGTAGTTATATGTTCCATCGCCTTTAGTGTACTTGGTAGTTTGTCCATTGTCTTTAGTGTACTTGGTAGTTTGTCCATTGTCTTTAGTGTGCTTGGTAGTTTGTCCATTGTCTTTAGTGTGCTTGTAACTAGCTCTCACTCTTGGCCAAGACTCCCTGGATGAAGAGTTCCTTGTAACTCAGTGGGACCTTCCTGGCAAAATAAAGTTAAAGCAAAATAAAAGAGATAACAAACTTTTGCTTACAATGGTTATGTACTGTTATTTGAATGGCTGTATTTTATTGGATTATAAGTCTGGGCTACTTCAAATATCAAATATGTTTCAGTACTAACTTAAAATACTGGCAGTGATTTTAGTAAGAAAATCAATGATAATCAGAGGTGTGAATTAAGGGGGCCCTGATCTGAAATATAAGAAAGTATCTTGGGTGTAGGTATTTCCTGGCGGTCCCTGTTCTCACTCCTCCCAGCACACCTTAAACACCTGACCAGATGAAGGCAGATCACTAAATACAGTGTGTTTTATACCAAATTGTGCAATTTTGTCTGCCTACAATTTACATACATAAATGTATATTTTGTACAATACAGCAAAACATTCTATATCCCTAGATGTTATGCTATAAATTATTAGACTGTAAATTGAGAATTTTATTTTACATAACATTGTGACATAGTTCTTTATTCTATTTTTATCTTGTCTTGGCCTGTTGTTTTTGGCTGTTTTTTTTTTTTACTGCATTCTCTCTCTAGCTTTTTTTGCTCTTTGTGTATTTTGTCCTGTCTGCACTTACGTAGTCAAGGTCAAAGTAAAATGTATTGTCATCTCAGCTATATATAATGTGAAGTACAAATAGACACATAGAATAGATAAATATAAACTCCCAAGCATTTTTACTATTTTCTACATTGTACTTTCTATATTGAAATCAAACTAAATGATTAAAGAATACATGGAATCATGTAGTAAACAAAATAAAGTGTTAAACAAACCAGAATATATTTTGTAATAAGGTAATGATGGACTGTTGTTTTGTACTTAGTTAAGTGGTCCTTGCCATAATGTGGAGTAGAACCGTAGTGGAACAGGATCACTAACTGTCTACCAACCCAACCATCACAACCGAGGGTCCCAAACACATCAAGAAGAAAACAAATTCCACTAATAAACTTGACTGAAATCTGAATGAAAATATGCTGATTGTGCAAAGCTGTCATCAGAGCACTATGTGATGTTTTTGATATTAATCTAGAATGTAGCCAATAATAAAAACATAGGAAATCGTTGAATGGGACGGTTCGTCCAAACGTGTGGTGTGTCCGCTTTTGTTCTTGTGTTGCTCCATGGTCCTGGAGGAACGCTGTTTGATTTGTGTTGTGTGTATGTGGCTAAAACGACAATTAACCCACTTGATTTAACTTGACTTATTCCACCAAAAGGGGGCGTTGTGGGATCATTCTCACGAGCGCACCTGCACGCGCTAAGTCCTCACTGTGGGCTCCACTTGACTCAGAACGCAACATTATGAGAGGAATATCCGCCTTTCTTTCTTTCTTTCTTTTTTTAATAGCAGACCGAAACCCAAAGGAAAATGTGAGGAGCAGAGATGCAGGACCAGCCTTTCTCAGCTTATTAAGCTGTTTAAACACCTCTTTACAGCAAACCCAACTTTAGAAAGGAATTTCATCTCGAATTGAGCACTGTTGGAGAGCTCGTTCCTTCTGGGCTGTGGGTTGGCCAGCTAAGAGTTGTAAAGTAATGTTTAGGTTCCCACTGGAGTCCATCAGGGAGGGGGGGTTCCTGTGCGTTCTCTCGCGCCGTAATCCTCTCCCGAGGGCTCCAGTTGGTTACTCGCCCCACGTGGTTTGCGTTCCTGTTATAAAAACTTTCTGTGGAAAGAGGCGCGATGTCGCGCGCTCGTTAAAGAGGGGGGTGCGGAGGAACAGCAGCGCAGAGGCGCACAGCATCCCACCGGCCCTGCAGCTATGAAGATCTGAAGATATGAATAAATCCCCAGAAAATACGCACCGGACGGAGGAGGAGGACTGGAGATAAGAGTGAAGATCTGGAAGATTGGCAGATGTCAGAGGGGGAGACCCCCATTGAAGGAGGCGTGAACGGTCGGTTCTGAGTCTATCTGCTCCTCAGGATGGAGGTTTTGAACTAAGAAGGTGCTCTCAGCTGGACTGGCACGGACTCCCGATCTCGCGGCTGAAGACCCTGTAGCCATGCCATGACGCGCCAGGCGGCCCGGTCGGAGCGTCCCGGTCTTTGTTGAGGAGCACCGGGGGGGCGGACAATAAGTCAAACTATGGATGGCGCACAGGTAAACAATGTTAGTCCGTCTCCGTTTCACCGCGAGCATCCCTCAGTGACCAAAGACTGAGAAGCGAAAGAGAATAAGAAGACCCGAAACGGGAATCTAACAAGCAAAAATAAAGTTTTGGATAGAGTCCAGTTCTGCACCATTACGCGGATCTTACTCCTCGCTTTAACGCGCCTCTGGACTCTTTTTGGGGGGACATTGTGTTTTTTATTTATGTACATGTTTTTTCTCTTTTTGTAACGTGTGAAGAAGATGAGAAAGTTGTTTTTGCAGGCGCTCCTCTTTGCTGCTGCTTGCGTTCTTTCCAGCCACGGCACGCCGGCTCCAGAGCCCGAGGCCCAGACGGCGGCTCCCGGGGACACCTGCGCGTCCTGCGGCCTGGGCCAGCCGGACGAGCCGCGGCGGATGGACGTGGACTTCTTGGAGGCTGTGAAGAGGCACATCCTGAGCAGGCTGCAGATGCGGGAGCGGCCCAATATCACGCACCCCATCCCCAAGGCAGCCATGGTGACGGCGTTGCGGAAGCTTCACGCGGGCAAGGTGCGCGCGGACGGTCGCGTGGAGATCCCCAGCCTGGACGGGCACGCCAATCACGCCAACGAGTTGGAGGAGGAGACCTCCGAGATCATCAGCTTCGCTGAGACAGGTGCGCTCCGGCCCGGGAATGCGCGCGCGTGACCCGCAGTACATCAGATTTCATACGGCTGGGTGTTCCAGAGGTGGAACCGAGCCTGTGTTTAAGCCTAGAACGATGTTTAGGCGAAAGGAAAGGTTGTTCGGTTCTAACCAAGTATTCCCATGGGTGTTTATTGGCACGAGGTGGCTGTAAACAGTGGTGTGTGTGTGTGTGTGTGTGTGTGTGGAGGGGGGGGGGGGGGGGGGTGCACCAAAAAACGCAAAGGGA
>JBBKCR010154814.1:0-17445 GCA_037577295.1 Ladigesia roloffi
AGTGCCCTAATTTTTTACTTGTTATTGAGGGATTTACTGAATGCCTTACAGCCGCCCCCAATAAACTGACCCTCTCCAAACTGGGCGTAGGATTGGAGAAATGTATTTTCCAGGATGTTATTCTGGGAAATGGATTAGTGTGACGCTGGATGAAAAAGAAATCACTCCCTTACTCCCTATCTTAACCCCCCCAACCCCCCATGCCCCGACATACACACACACACACACACACACACACACACACGCACACACACGGATGAACTTTTTCCCTAGAGATGCCAGTGTCTTGCAGTGCTGTGTGGAGTTGTAGTCTGTCCCCTCTCTCTCTTGCTCTTTTCTCTCTCTCTCTCTCTCTCTCTCTATCTCTATCTCTCTCTTTCTCTCTCTCTCTTTCTCTGTCTCTCTCTCTCTGTCAGCTGGTCTTTGCTGGACTGAGAGTTCCTCCCTGTGATTAAGTGGTTGGGGGGCGTGTCTCTGGGTTGTCTCCAGAGTGTGCTGTGCTTCTACTCATAGTGTTTGCCTTCACCTGCTGTCTCCCTGCTCAGGTGTAGAGAGACCCCACCCTTTAGGGGCTGGCTTCCTTTGTTTGTTTGTTTGTTTGTTTGTATGTTTTGTCTCTCACACGGTCATTGATTTTGGGAAATCCATCCCAGACGTGTGGAGGAAGCGGTTGCCGAGGTGATGCCAGAGCTGGGCATAGCTTTACTCAACTGTCTGTGTTTTCTCTTGTCAAAATGAAGGAGGAGCAACATGCCAACACCTCGGCCAACTACGACGTGGAGCTCCTGCACCACCGAGACGCTCACATCGAGTTCATCAGGAGCGGTGCGTCCACCTCACGGCTCTGTCCACCTCACGGCTCTGGCCACATCACGGCTCTGGCCACATCACGGCTCCGCCCACTCCAACACAGACACTTACACCTGGCCTCTTCAGCCTATAATATTTTGGTTTATGTAACAACATGCTCTCTGTAAAGAAAAATAAAGAAATGAGGACTCTTGAAGCTTAAGGATGAAACAGGCAAATGTCTTGAATCTGATTTTCACATTTTTATTCTTAAAGATTTTATTTATTATCAAATTATTTCTGTTGTTGCCAATTTGCAGTAATTTAACTGACATCACTGTTACTGTTGTTGTATCATTCAGGATTATGGGATGTCAGTACTGTCCAATGGTGTCCGTGGTTTTGATTTGTAATGTTTGTGCTTCATTGTTCAGGTGATCTGCACATGGCGGGGAGCACCAGCAGGGACAGTGGTCTAAAGGAGACAGTCACTCTCAAGTGGTGCACACCCCGAACCAACAGCGTTGGTGGGTCAAAATCAAGGTCATTTCAAATATATCCAGTCAACGGAGAACCGAAACACTGAAGTTTAGGTTCCACAGGGTCCGGACACCATGTAACGGACTAAAGAAACACAGAACAGTACAAATAACAGCATAAATAAAACTAGGTTTTAGGTTCTGCCTGTCCTGAGTGTGTGGACAGCTCTCTGCAAGTTTAAAGTATTTAAGTCAAATGTGCAGTAATGGATAATCAAGACCAACACACTCCTACACCTTGAAGTTCTCACTCTCTCAGCTAGAGTTTAGATAGTGGCCAAAAAATGAGACCCGACCCAACTCGAGCCCGTGCACCTTGTGCCCGAGCCCAGCCAGGCCCAACACATTAACTGTAACAATTAGTTAAAATGCGTGTGATGATTAAAAAAATCTAATGCTTGATCACGGCCCGGCCCGGCCCGAGGACCGCTGCAGGGCTCAGTCCTCAGTCTAAACTCTACTCTCAGCTGAAGTTCTCACTCTGAGTCAAGGTTCTCTGTGGTTTACTGAGTTTTCTGAGGTTTTTTGTGGTTCTCTGAACTGACCCCAGGTGTCTGTGTGTTTCAGAACTGCACTACTGCACTGGAGCATATCGGATCTCCCCAGTGGACGTCAACAGTAGACCTTCCTCCTGCCTCACCAACTTCCTGCTAAACGGTTTGTCTGAAATTATTCTGATGTTTATCAACAGTAATGTGATCTGAATATCGAAGTAGCGAACTAGAGGCTTCATGCGCTCCTCAGTGGAAGATTAGTAGCAGTTCCATTTGCTGTAAGTTGTGATGTGAATGGTTCAGGTATTCGCTCCAGTTGTGCAACCTTACAGAAGAGCTGTGGTTTAAAGCTCTGCTGCCCCGTGCTGCCCCAAACATAAACAACCAGCATGAGGACGAGTGGGCGTGGCCCAAACATAAACAACCAGCACAAGTACAAGGGGGCATGGCCCAAACATGAACAACCAGCACAAGTACAAGGGGCATGGCCCAAACATAAACAACCACCATGAGGACAAGGGGCTTGGCCCAAACATAAACAACCAGCATGAGGACAAGGGGGCTTGGCCCAAACATAAACAACCAGCATAAGGACGAGGGGGCATGGCCCAAACAACCAGCATGAGGACGAGTGGGCGTGGCCCAAACATAAACAACCAGCACAAGTACAAGGGGGCATGGCCTAAACATAAACAAACCAGCATGAGGACAAAGGGGCGTGGCCCAAACATAAACGACCTGAATGAGGATGAAGGGGTGTGGCCCAAATGTAAACAACCGGCACAACGACGAGAGGGCATGGCCCAAACACAAATGACGAGGACGAGGGGGCATGTGTTGAAGGCATATTTGTGGTTTACTGTATAATACTATAATACTACATAAAATTATAATATATATTAGAGGGATACAATACTAAATAACGCTATAATATTAATACCATAAATGTTGTAAATATTTTCTTCAGGGCGCTCTGTTCTCCTAGAGCAGCCTCGCAAGTCTGGGTCAAAGGTCATCAGTCACATGCTGAGTTGCCATGGGGGGGAGATTTTCCTGCACACGCTGAACAGCACCCGCTCCATCCTGGAGGACCCACCCTCCATCAGCGAGGGTTGCGGTGGCCGCGTCACGGACTATCGCATCACAGTGAGTCCACCGCGGTTCTGCAGTCTAGAACAGCCAAAACTGTACATGTGCTTGCCCAGGTTTTATTTCATATTACAGCCTTTAACAGACGCTTTCATCCAGAGAGAGCAGTGGGAACCCTGTGAGAACCAGAAGAGAGTTCTAAGTGCTATTTCTCTAAACAGGGCAAGACGATGCAAGTGTGATTTCCAATAGTTTTACAATCCTGAATTGATGGCCTAGCTCTAATAATAATAATATGATGTACTTGATACATCACTGACTGTAGAGCTGTTGTGTAAAAAGGTTTCAGTCAGTTCTAGATACATCACTGACTGTAGAGCTGGAGTGTAAACAGGTTTCAGTCAGTTCTAGATACGTCACTACTTTGCCATTTGGTTAAAATCATAATCATTGTGTGAAAGGTTGTCATAATCATGTCACCCTGTGAGACTTTTCTTATCTACAGTATTAATTACTAGTGTTTATTGTATTGAGTATTTTATTGACTTTCCTGGATTTATTTAGACCAGGGGTCTCCAACCTTTTTCCTCTGGGAGCTACTTTTACAAAATGAAAATGGCAGAGCTACTTATTTTTGTATCGTGAGTTTTCAGAAAGTTTTCAGCCTCTTATTTGTATAGTGACCTGCCGCAGTCATGGTTCCTGCCCATCTCCTGTCATCTGAATCTGAATCTGAATCATCACCTTTGACTCATCAACCTTGACTGTTTTATTGACAACTAATGGGCAAATAATGATTTGGTGTAAGAAGGGGGTAGATATGATTGGCTATACATGCAAGTTGGTTTTCCGAGTGACTTAGAGTGAGTTCACATATCATGTCTTTTGCGCGCTCAAGTCCATTATTTCAAATGTAGACGTGCGGCAGCCATGCTTATAACGGAAGCTTATCAACTTTTCAGAACGCCGCAAGCGCAGAGCGGGTCATGTGACAAGATTCAACCAATTATCTTCCTTGCCTTTTCCGTTACACTGACCAAAGGTGGCTTCACGGGAGAAGCTCTGTTTACTGATGATTGGGCCATTTTTTCCTAAAATATAATCCAACTGGTCCTTGTTAAGTTTGAAATAGGCTTTGAACCTCCCGTCGTCCAGGCGGAGCTCCTGGATCAGCTGGTGAAATTCCCCATGGTTTTTTTTTTTCGTTTTTGAAGAAAAGGGTGCACCCAGACACTACGGCGTTTTTTTTCTTTTCCGCGTAAATTAATAATTTAGCAGAGTCACAGTAAGTGTTTTTTGTTGGTGGAAATCCACCGCTGAAATGAATGGAGAGCGCGACTGATGGTTGCTTAGCAACAACAGACACTTCCAGAGCGGAAAGAGGAGAATGCGACGTGCCTCGCTTTTCCCACTCGTTTTTAGGCTTGATATGTGAACACCCCCCGACAAAATTTGACTGGCCACATTTTCAAATGTATGTATATTCTTTAACCCTTCGGCGAGCTACTTGGGGAGAGGGTTAGCGAGCTACTGGTAGCTCGCGAGCGACGTGTTGGTGACCCCTGATTTAGACTGTGTATTTATATTTTGTCTCTGTCCGACTGCATGACTCAGTAAAATATCAGTAAAGCTTCTGACTCTAATTCTGATTCTTCTCTCCGGCTCCTGTTTGTAGGACTTTGGGGAGTTCATGAGGGAGAATCGTCTCACTCCGTTTCCTGAGGTGCCGTTGGACGCTGCTGGGCGAGCGCCGTACGAGCGAGCCAAAGCCCAGCTGGAGCGCCACACGCGCTACTGGCCCATGATCATCTCCCAGACCACCATCTTCAACATGCAGGCGGTGAGGGCGCAGGCATTGACACTACCAAACCAAACTCCTGCATTTTTTCCCCTAAAATACCCTTAATATTGGCTTTGATCTTAACCTTAACCCCCCATTCGGGAAACTCAGGAACCTTAAGGGAACAGTGCACTGATTAATTGGTAAAATTACAAAATTTTCCTATTGCTTTTTCAAACATGCCCCTTAAATAATAGAACCAAATGCATTAAAAGGGACATATTCTACCTCTTTTTCAACAAGTTATAACAGGTCTATGGGCTGCAAAACATGTTAATGATGTTCTATGAACAATAATCACTCTCAGATTAAGAGATTTACCAGCACTACTATTGAGATGTTTAGTCCCTTTCAAAATGAGCCGTTTATGGGCTCCGTCACTTTTATGTAAATAAGCTGTTGCTGGCCACGCCCACCCATCCCATGATTGCGCTGCACGTTTACCACACGTGAAAATGGCAGAAAACAGAGGCACTATCAGCCATATATGCTGGACCTGAGTCGGACCCAGAGCGAGATTAATTCAACACATCATGGTGACTTGCCTTTGCCTGTAGCCATAGTGCACAGCATCATATGTGGGTGGGTCGCGACAGGTGAGTGGCGGTTTGATGCAAATTGTGACATCACAATAGGGGAGTGTCCAAATGGCTCATGATTCCTGACACCAACATCTTTCAACTGACTCACTGAAAAGAGATGGATATTTTTATAGGAGCATTAGAGACACAAATGGAAGTAAAGAAGGATGCAAAAAGTGAGTTTTGCATAATATGTCCCCATTAAATTTAAGAAGGGGAATCTCACTCATGACTTAACCCCGTTATTTTACCTATAAATTATATTTGAGTTCACAAATTAATGGCCACTTGATTCAAATTCAAGTGTTTGCTGTATTTTCAGGGTCAATTAATGTAGAGTTAAGAATTGAAATATTGATTGTAATAGCACGTTCTTCAGTCCCTCTGAAGTGAAAGGGCAGGAGTGTGTGTGTGTGTGTGTGTGTGAGAGAGAGACCATGTGTGCTTCATTCCTTCTGTCTCCGGTGCAGGTGGTGCCCTTAGCGAACCTGATAGTGAAAGACGCGATGACAGAGGACGATGTCCTGACGTGCCAGAAGACCATTTACAACCTGGTGGACATGGAGAGGAAGAACGACCCTTTACCGATCTCCACCGTTGGCTCCAGGGGCAAAGGACCAAAACGGTTTGTGGAGCTTCTCAGATCCTTAACTGGCTTTAAGGAGAATCAGATTCAGAAAACTTTATGGGGCTTTAGACTAAAGAGTCTGACAGGTGGTTGTGTGAAAGGGGGAGGAGTTATAAAATCTTGTGGGTGTCTGTGAGACAGGGGGAGGAGTTATAGAGTCTGGTGGGTGTGTGTATGATGGGGAGGAGTTATACAGTCTGGTGGGTGTGTGTATGATGGGGAGGAGTTATCGAGTTTGGTGGGTGTGTGTGAGACAGGGGGAGGAGTTATAGAGTCTGGTGAGTGTGTGTGAGACAGGGGAGGAGTTATAGAGTCTGGTGAGTGTGTGTATGACAGGGGGAGGAGTTATACAGTCTGCTAGGTGTGTGTGTGACAGGGGGAGGATTTATACAGTCTGGTGTGTGTGTGTGTGACAGGGGGAGGAGTTATACAGTCTGGTGTGTGTGTGTGTGTGTGTGACAGGGTGAGGAGTTATACAGTCTGGTGGGTGGGTGTTAAAATCTCGGGTTCTCCTGCAGGGACGAGCAGTACCGGATCATGTGGAACGAGCTGGAGACGCTGGTGAAGACTCACGTTGGAACCAGCGAGAGACACCAGCAGGTCCTGGAGTGCATCAGCGCCTGCCGCAGCAAACCCCCTGAGGAGGAGGAGAGGAAAAAGCGAGGGAGAAAGAGGGAGGACAAAGAGGATAAAACGGAGAAGAATGGGAAGGAACCTGAGGAGAAGGGATGGGCACAGGACTCGGAAAGGTTCGGAGGCTTCCTTTAGCGCCCTGCTTAAAGAGGGCAAATAAAATATTAAATTAAATAATTAAAATACATTTTAGTGACACACTGATATACATGATTACTGTTCCTCCCTCAGACTGAAGGGGGCAGTAGAGCGAGAAAAAGAGGACCAGAGTGAATCTGAGGTCATTAAAGACTCGCCCGACTCTCCGGAGCCATTCAATAAGAAGCCCCGACTCGCCCCCGAGGAGCTGCTGTCTCTGGAGAAATCGAAAGGTATCTAATGGTTTTATTTTTTTTTTCCATTATGGATACAGCAGTGCTGTTCAATCGGCACTCTTTCATTTAAAGGGCCCACACCCTACACTTCTCTCTCTCCTTTCACTACGACATCCAGAGAAGGCCTTCAGTTAGATGCCTTTTGTTCTGCTTAAATGATTCATACGTAGGTCACTGTGTGTCTTAACCAACAGAAACATTCCTCTGAAACTGGTCCAGTTCGGGGACTGGACTGGAAATGAGTCTCTCATCACATTTCCACTACACTGGTCTTTGGCTGGTGCTGAACTGGGAACCAGCCAGAACCAACCAAGAACTGGCCGCATTTACACTAGACAGGAGCTCAGCGGGAGCTGCGTGATGAAACATCACAGGCCACGCCCACTAAACAGAAACAAACAGGGCCGAACTCATTTTGTGCTTGCTGGTTATTCTCCAAACTTCCAGGATTTATTTCAGTATCCAAAGGCAGCTTATTCAGCATCCATATTGCTAAAAGAGCTTCATCCCCGCTCCATGTTACTCTCTCTACCATTTTCTCTTCTAATGCTACCCCTAGTGACATCACGGGTTGTTGCGGGTTCATGCTACTAGTTTGGGGCCAGTTTGGTGCTTGTTTTAGGGCACCGGCACCAATTTTGTTGTTCTATCAGCATGGCAATGGTTCCAAAACTGGAAACTGGCATAGAACAGGCACGGGAACCAGAGCAGTGGAAAAAGGTTGTTTGAATGTTCTTCAGGAAGCCTGGGGATCTGTTCCCATATTAACGTACAAGAAACCTTTCTAAATTCATTCTCCTCTCCATCAAATGAAAAGTTCTTGCTGAAAGGTTCTAAAGAGTGTTCGTGTGTTCTATAGGTCCCGTTTCTCTGCTCAGCCTCTGGACCAGCAGGATCACGCAGGCCAACTCCAGGAAGCACCAGGAGTTTGCAGGAAGAATCAACTCTGTCAACAACAAGGCAGAACTATACCAGCACCTGAAAGACGAGAATGGGTTCGTTCTCCTCAAGCAATCTCGAAATTGAGGTTATACACAGAGAAACAGACAGACGGACAGATACAAAATCTATAAAATCAATATTGGTGATGGTTTTAAACCACTGGTTCTAGTACATTCAGTATATCTAGAACAGTTTCCATTTCTGCCAGAAAAACCATCTGGGCTTTGCAAACCTTTTTTTTTCTTTTACAGTATGTGTTGAAAGTCCTGTTGCAGATTCAGGACTGAGAAGAAGTCTTGACCCACCTCTAATTTCCCCGTATTTCTTTTCTTGTATTTTAATGTGCTCTTGAGCAAATAAATGAATGGGGTCAAGACTTTTGCACAGCACTTTATGTTAAATTTCTTAATGAATTAGACCGCTTATTCTTTACAATGCATTATTGAGTGATTTTTACTTGCATATAACCTGCATGACCCTAGGCAGCTGACGGCAGTACATTTCATTGTTTATTTGTTGGTTTCTCTCTCTTTTTCAGGATGGATGTTCATGAGAACGGGAAAGCCTCCAGATGATGGGCTGCCGAGAGCCCGGGGGACATGATGACATGGTGTTTGAGCGGAATGTTCCAGCACAGTCTCTGTGAGGCAGATGGAGCACGCTGCTGTCAGAGGACGAGATTTTTTTACTCACAAGTTTGTATAAATAAACAGAAAAACAATAAAAGACCAACAGAGTCAAGCAGTGTTGGGCTGTGATTATCTTCAGACTACTTTTCAGAACTTCTCACATCAGAATTTTCAGCAATGTTAATGAAACACGCTGATTGATACAACTTTTAATATTCTCTTCTTTTATTTAATGTCATTTAACATCAGGCTAGGGCTGCACAACTCATTATCCTGTAACTGTGATCACAAAATCTGTCTCTGCAATACTTATATCACAGAAAGCTCCAATATTGAAATGAACCTCTTACCCATCACAGTGTTTCTGACAGGGTGACCAACCACAAAACTGTAATTTGCTAATGTGATATGCTAAAATAATTCTATTGCCTGAAGACTTTTACTGTAGAGTCGGGGTGTGGTCTAAGGACTCTAACTGTGGAATTGGGGGTCCAGCCTGTGTCGGGGGTCCAGCCTGAGGACGCTTACTGTGGAGTCGGGGGTCCGGCCTGAAGACTTTTACTGTGTAGTCGGGGGTCCAACCTGAGGACTCTTACTGTGGAGTCGGGGGTCCGGCCTGAGGACTCTTACTGTGGAGTACGGGGTCCAACCTGAGGACTCTTACTGTGGAGTCGGGGATCCGGCCTGAGGACTCTTACTGTGGAGTCCGGGGTCCAACCTGAGGACTCTTACTGTGGAGTCGGGGGTCCGGCCTGTGGACTCTTACTGTGGAGTCGGGGGTCCGGCCTGTGGACTCTTACTGTGGAGTCGGGGGTCCGGCCTGAGCACTCTTACTGTGGAGTCGGGGGTCCGGCCTGAGAACTCTTACTGTGAGACGGGGGACCGGCCTGAGTACTCTTACTGTGGAGTTTGTTGTTTGGTGCCTGGTCCAGGAGATTCAGTTCCTTCATGATGGTTTGGTTAACAAACTTGTTAACTAAATAACCTGGTACTGAAGATGATCCTATCAGATGATTAATGCTTCCATCATACAAAGAGTAGTGCTGGAGTCTGGTCCATCACCCAAATGCTGGCGGAGTTCAGGTGAGTAAATGATGCGTTCACTGTCTTCAGATCAGTACTGGTAGTCCAGGGTTCTGTATTGGGGGAGTTGAAATGCTCTTACCATGAAATTGATGTTTTCACTTCAGACTAGAATTTCTGATCAGAAGAGGTTAATTTGCTAACCTGTTACAAACACACTTTATTAAAAGGAAATTCCACCAATATTTCAAAGCCTACCCCAATAATTCAGTGTTTGGGTCCTCCATATTGGATTTAGTATGAAAGGGTTCACTGCATACATTCTTCTCTCCAGTGTTTGTGAATGGAACCAGACGTCTCCAACATAAGTCCACTTTTATTCTCTATCCCCATGGTGAAGCACCATGTGTGTCTGATTGTTTGTACGGATGTTGATGATGTAAAATAGTGAATCTGAACTAAATCTCTTTTCTTTGGGGACTATTTTACCTCACCACCCCCTGCATGTATCCCTCCGCCATGAACGGGTTTCGTTTTAGGACCAAAATCTTCTCAGAACTCATCTCAGGTGTCAGGCGGCGCAACCAGAACCATCTGATGGAGGAACTTTCTGTGAGGAGCTTTTAGAGGCAGACGTCTGGTTCCATTCACCTCCACTGTGGACCACTTTAACTGTGGAACTCTCCCATCAAAGAAAGAAAGAAAGAACAAGGACACGGCATCAATGTTCTAAATGTACTTTATGTTATGCTGATAAACAAGTTTACATTTCGAACATATAAATAAATAAAGTCGATCTTCTTTTACTTTGTTATCAAGCATTGTAATGCTCTTAAAGTTGGAGGAGCTGAATGGACCTTTACATTTTTGGAAAAATAGAGTTGGACACTGATCTGTTGTCCACAGTGATTTTGGTGCTGAATCTCAGGACTGCGTCCTGTAGCTCATGCTGTTTGCCAGAGTGTGTGTGTGTGTGTGTTTATAGTGTGTGTGTGTGTATGTGTGTGTGTGTGTACTGCTGAAGTCCAGGAGCAGTCCATGCTGCACAGTCTCTGTGACGTCCCTGTAAAGGGACACTCCGTAACATTGGCGTCAGCACCGCGCCCCCCGCAGGGCTCGACCGGAACAGCAAGACATGCAATTAGCGAAGAATAAAAATAACGGTTTAGTTGGTGTCAGCTGGTACCACCAATTTGACCGCGTTAAAAATAGTTCTCTTTGCTACGTACTGATATGTCTAAATGTACACTTCTCTTTTTTTCTAAGTAAGGCATGCTCATCAATTTATTCCACTCTGCTCCGATTAAAGGACGTGCGAGTGATGGGAAAGGTAAAGCAAGGACAGGAGACTGTTTTTTGGTCAAATCGTTTTGTTTTAAATGCATGAGTGTTAAAAATTTGCATATTTTATATTAGAACATATATTTCAAATACAGGGATATAGAGGACAGTTATACTAAGTGATGGGGAGAGGGAGGACCACCCTACACCAGCCCAACCCTCCCCCAGGGAGAAAGAGGAGTTATACTGAGTGATGGGGAGAGGGAGGACCACCCTACCCCCCCAGAGAGCGAGGACAGTTATACTGAGTGATGGGGAGAGGGAGGATCATATCAGATTTAAGTGTGCCAGACAGACATGGTGAAGCTCAGATCCTCCTATCAAAGCTCTGGGGGCTGAGGGGCTGCTCCATGTGTTCAGTGTTATTTTACACACTGTATTTTCATTATTTGTACATGATACACTGACAGCATTATTTAAAACACGACCGTTCAAATGTTCAAACCTGCTATTTTCTATTTTTAATAAACATAAAACATAAACAGATACATTGTTTGATGCTTGATCTCATTCTAATCATTTAAACTGTCTCATCCCCACGATTGAACTCTCTCAAGCTAATCATTTAAACACTCTTCCCCATTACTTAAAGGAGAAGTTCAGTATTAAAGTCTGATAAGGAGTATGAATATTTGTCCAGCAGCCCACCTTTGTACGCACCCTCCTTCTTGAAATAAGGCATGATGAGTCAACTGATGAGCATGAACGAACAGCTAGGACAGAGCAAATCTGTGTCCTCATGTTCTGCCATCCTTGCAAGATTTGGCAACTCCTGTTCCACCAACTCCAGTCTACACCTAATGGGAGTATTCACGTGGCTAATCCGCTGTAGTTCCATTTGTGCTCGTCAATCTACTTATTGGGCCTTAATTTCAAGATGGCGGTGACCAGAACATTCCCTGGTGCTGTCTGTATAAACTGTCTTTGTAATAAACTACCTGTGCACTTTCAAAGTTCTCAGTGTCTCGTTTTAAATGGCAGGGCCCTCGGAATTCTAAAAATGAAGTTACTTTGAGCTTTTTGATTGTGTAAAAGTAGCGATTTATCTGCACTGGCTACATGATGCCCCATGCTCTAACATTATCAACCTAGTAGAGCTGAGAGGTTAGCATCGGCTAAAAGCGCTGTGTTTCAGAGTGCAGGGGCGAATGAAGCTGGGCTGCTCAACAAAACTGCATACTCGTTATCATGTTTCAGAACATCCCAGGTCAGTTTCACACTGAACTTCTCCTGTAACTCTCTCATTCTAATAATTTAAACTATCTCATCCCTGTGACTTAACTATCTAACTATGATCATTTAAACTATCTCATCCCTGGGAGATTAATATCTCATTCTAATAATTTAAATCTCATTTGATTTAGCTACAAATTTCTCCAGATGGCATCCCAAAAAATACTGTAATGTAATAATAAAAATGACAAAATAACAATCGCATTCTAACACCTTTCTTAGTTCTAGCCACAATTTCTCTCTTCTGACTAAAGTCATGGCCAGGCATTAGCTTTCCATTCCCCTGTTATCAGGTTTTATATATTATTTATTAATTATTCCCAAACTGTTCTCCAAATGTAATTTAGATGTTAGAATTTCGACGTGAACATGAAGTTAAGTGAATGATGAATAATAATCTGTAATTAATTTTTATCATGTTATCTGATTTTCCAGCCCTTTTAGAATCTACAGCCCCCAGGTGTCCTAATGACGGTCTAATCTAAAGGTCTATTAACAACTAACAGTTTTATACATTTATCTGAAAACACACTGCTTTTATATCATGGGTGAGATGGTAAAAATATAATATTTTGATGCTACGTGATATGTTTTATTCTGACATCTGAAAAGTTGTAATGGAGAAAAATGAGGAGCTACATTTAAAATGCTTTTAATAATCTAATTTATTAAAATGTGCATTTGTTGGTGTTATTGCTGCACTGATGGTATTGTGATGATATTACACTCAGAAAAATATTATCTAATTTATCACAGTAACGCTAAGTAAAAGATTGTCCAGCTCTAAGATTCCAAACGTTTGAACGGTTGTGAACAGTTTGATATTGTGTTACTTATATTTAATTTATTATAAATGGTTTAATTATATGTTTCAATGTTGGTGGGATTTCATATTGACCGGTGAGGATAGTAAATAAATAAAGCAAAACTAGTCAACGCTCTGCAAAAACTCAGAGAACTGATCCGGAAACCTGGTTCAGGGTAGAACATCATGGTTCCAGCGGTGGAACGCTGGGTGGTTGTGACCAGAGCTCCTGATCCTACATTCATCAAAACGTCCCTGTTTCTGAGTGAAGGGGAGATCGGCACATCTCAGTCCTTTACATTCATTCAGGAATTCCAGACAAAATAATCATAGTCATTTGAATTGGATCGCAGATCTGAAGCAGCGCTGATGCAGATGTTTATGGAACGCTGAGAACATTTCACTGATATCTCTATGCGATGGAAGACAATATAATCCAAAAATATTCACCTTACTATATAAATTTGGTAAATAAAATAACTATTCATCACCTAGAATCAATCTGTTAGTAAATAACACTCTATAAATGACAAAATGCAAATAATGCAGTAAAATTGAAGCAGATTAAAGTGAAAAGATTCAGGAGTGTATCCCAAAAATCTAAAAGGTTGAGTGCTTTGCTTTATTGGCCAAAAGTTTAAATGAATTTGGTGTCATCAAAATGAGTTCATATTATCTATATTATCTTTTATTTGTTACAATTTGAAAAATATCATGATTACTTGATTAAATAAAATACTTCAAATAAAAACCTACGTCCTCAGCTCGGTGATTAGGAACTGTGAATGATAAACAGCATTAGAAAGCCCCACTTAACAGTCTGAACATTCTCCACAATGGAGAGCTGCTAGCACTGTGAACATCACTGAAAGAGAAGAAACCCAAACTGGATTTCAACAAATTCACAAGTTTTATAACACATTTCTTTTCTATGCTGTAAAATTAACTATTTGCTTTTAAAAATTGCGTGCATATAATTATTAAAACTAAAAGCTACATTATGGCATTAGGTAACATTCGATTTTGGCAAATTTCAGTAACCCCTGATCGAAGCTTCGCAGAGTAAGAGTGCAAGAGATCAGCTCACACCGAAACAGCAGATAATCAAAGAACACCCATTCCCTTCATCCATGGAAGTACAATTTAGCATCATTTCCATGCAAATATCATTACTAAGGAAAGCAACAACCAAACGCTAGCTATACTACAGCAGGCAAAAAAATGTACAGTTAAAGGTGAACAGAGTTGCTCAGAGTTGGTTTGGTGTAAGTCAGATCTGTCCACAGTGGAGGTGAATGGAACCAGACATCTGCTTCTAAAAGCTCCTCACAGGAAATTCCTCTATCAGAAGGTTCTGGTTGCTCCGCCTGACGCCTGAGACGTGGTTCTACTAGAGTTCTCAGAAGATTTTGGTCCTAAAACTAAGCCCATTCGTGGTGGAGGGATACCTGCAGGGCATCTTGAGGTAAAATATTCCCCAATGAAAAGAGATTTAGTTCAGATTCACTATTTTCATCATCAACATCCATATAAACACTCAGAGACACGTGGAGCTTCACTGGGGGATAGAGAATAAAACTGGTTCCATTCACAAACACTGGGAAGAAATCAGAGACTCTGTAATGAACTGTTTCACCCCATACACATTCTCATTAATAAAATTAACCCCTGTTTCTTTATCTGACAATTTAACTGTCAAAAACAACTGGTGAGCAGCATTATTCAAATATTTCCATGTGAATGCTCCTGCCTACATATACAGGAAACTTAGGACTCAATCTAGATCCTTATTTCTGCAATAAATCACCATGAAATAACTGCCTGATCTCCTCACAACTTTTTTCTTGTGATGTCTTTATGTATGGCACCGGATCATAGAGAGTGGGATCAATAGTGTCGATAAGTATCGGAATCGATTTCAGTATCGGTACAGCCCTAACTGCATTTTTTCCTAGTACTAGCACCTCAGCTTCATTATTTATGAAATAATCTGAAGAGAAACTTGTTCACTCTTACTCTGAGAAGCCTAATGGACCTCCTCTGTCCCTCAGTTTCTTCATAACACTGCATGAACGTTATCGTTCATGAAGCACCTGATAAAATGAGAGGTTCCAGAAGAATCTGACCACAGGACCCAGTGAGGATTTAAAGCAGCACCACATTCAAACTCCCTCCTGCACCATTTGGACGCGTGTTAAACTGCATATTGGACATTTTGGCCAATAAAGGTTACATTCTCCCAAAGTTCTGACAATCTAATCTTGATCCAGCAGCAAAAAATCAGACCTAACCTCAGAGGAACCCAAGGTTAACCAGTGCACAGAATAACAGAAGATCCTCCCCAGCCTCCAGTCAGGCAGTGGGACCGGAGAGGAGTTTGGGAATACGTCCCTGATGCTTGGCTGCTGAGGAACATCTGCAAACTGCAGAAAACGCGAGGAACCGCTTCACAGCAAAAAAAGGCTGGCAGGCAAAATCATGCAGTCCAGACGGGCAGGCTGGGTCTGGTACGAGTGGCCACTAGGGGGCCCTGTTTGGTAGATTTCCTTAGTGAAGGTGGAGCTCGGCTGCATCTCTTTCATCATCTACGCGAGATCCCAGGTTCCAGATATGTGCTGCAGACACCCCTCGCTTTCGCTGAATGGGAGTGAGAGGCTTGTGGGTAATGGCTTGAAATGCAGGTCACTCTGGCGCGGTCAGACGTAAATGCCCTCCGGGTTGAAGCCGACTGGCAGCGGGCGGGTAGAGCCCAGATGCTCCAGAGGGCTGGACTGCTCTGACTCTGCAGGACAGAAGAGCACAGGAGGTTTACAGCATGCAGAGTACAGAAGGGTCCAGACCCTCAGCGAGCTCTGCGGTGGGTTCTGTACTTTTTGGCTGAAAATGAGAATCTGTAAAGTAGAGGTCGGCCGATATTGAATTTTACCAATACCAATATGTAGGTTGGTCCATACTTGCTGGTAACCGATTCATTAACCGATAGTTTTTAAAATGGATACGAGATTAAAAAAATAAATAAATAAATAAAAACACAACACTCCATGTAATATATTACTGAACTTTATTACAAAAAACGAACAAAAAACAGTGAATCATGAAAATGTCCTGTATGAAATAAATATGAATATATTCATAAATATTGAGGTAAATTAAAGACATGCTTTCAAACTGAAACAAAAAGTAACGCGGAAAAACTATCGGCGTGGATATTTGCCGATAATCATTCAGGGAATCACTTATTGGTGCCAATTAATCGGCAAAACCGATATACCGGTCGACTTCTGCTGTAAAGGTGAACCAACCGGGTGAGGCATTCTGGCACCACTAATATTTGGTGGAGGATTTTAAATGATTTAATATTTCATTACAAAAATGCATAAAGGTGTGACTGTGGTGTTGGAAAGCACAGCTGTGGTCTAGATCAGTTTTGTCACGTCCAAGACTAGTGGAGACAAGGCCGAAGCCAGAGGCTTGAGTCCGAGACAAGCCTGAGTCAAGACTGTCCAAAGAGGTTTGAGTCTGAGTCCAAATGTGAAGGACAGGGTTAAGAAAGAGACCCTCTTCGGAACATACTGACTTGTTTATAGTGTGTGTGTGGGTGTGATTTTTTGTGTGTGATTGTATGTCTTGTTGTGTCGGATAGTGTTTGTGAGATCCTGTTTAATGTGTGTGTGTGTGTCTGTCTGTGTAAATATGTATGTGTGTGTGTGTATGTGTTTGTGTGTGTGTGTGTAAGATCCTGTTTAATGTGTGTGTGTGTGAATGTGTGTGTGTGTATTTGTGAGTGTGTGTGAGATCCTGTCTGTATTCGTATATGTGAGTGTGTGTGAGATCCTGTGTGTATGTGTGTGTGTGTGTGGGGGTACGTGTGTGAGATCATGTGTGTGAGTGTGTGTGAGATCCTTTGTACTGTGATTTGTTGGGTCAGTGCTGGTTTAACACTTTAAATAATGCAGTTTTATTAATGATCCTCATTAATAGAGGGTTTATTCTCCTCCTTACCAAAGACCCCCCCCAGGTGCTTGGGTGTGTCTGAACCTGCCTCTCCCTGCATGTGAGGCTTAATGAATCTTCTGTAAACGAGAGGAATTGGTTTACTCTTCATTTTCTCTTTTTTATAAAGTAAAAATTCAGAACAGGTGATTAAAGTCCATTCAAAATGGTTCTTCAAGGGTTCCCTGGTCAAGGAAATGGTTCTGTTTAGAACCACAGAAGCATTAATAGCTGTGGTTTGGTCAAATGGTTCTCCAGAACAGAACCTGTTGTGAAGTCAGAACGGTCCAGTGTGGAACCGATTAGGGTTCTGCTGTTCCTGGAGAACTGGTTCTGTGTGTTTGCCTTGAGGCACAACAGAACAGGTTCTGCAGAACACTTAGACATGTTTTCATGAGTGATTATGAGTGAGTGTGTGTGTGTGTGTGTGTGTGTGTGTGTGTGTGTGTGTGTGTGTGTGTGTGTGTGTGCGTGTATGCGTGTGCGTGTGTGTGCGCGTATATGCGTGTGCG
>JBBKCR010154823.1:0-17444 GCA_037577295.1 Ladigesia roloffi
AACTAAGTAGTTGATAAACTATAGGGTGAATCAGCCTACACTGATTCTGGTGGAGAAATATCTAAATTAAACTAAAACTATCCCAGTATTAGTATTAGTAGGGAATATTGGGATTTCACATAAATATTAATATTCCATAATTAATAAAACCCCTACACTGCATTATGAATTTTACTGGAATACAAATACGAATAATTTTCCCTTTTAACAAATACAAATAGCGGCCGCTCTGCACACACCTAATGTTTTTTTTTTTTAAGTTAAAAAAGTTTTAAATGTACAAAAACATACTTTCTATATTTAGTATCTCTACCATATATGTACTACTTACTTGAACATTTGAAAAATCATTTGTAATTTGTCTGTAATTTAATATCAAAATCTCAATAGGACCAATAATAACAATTATTAAATTCAAAATAAAATCTCATTTCTGTAGCTGAAACATTAAAAACTCATTAAATATGCTTAGGTTAATGGTATTTTTAAAACATTTTTATCAGTTTCATGTATTTTACTTAAAAAATAAATCGGTGAACTACATTTAATTTGGTGACTGATATTTTAGAGCTAATATTCATAGTTTCCAAAACTCAAAATAAATTGTAAAAGAAACTTAAGTATGTTAAGTATGTATACATTAAAAATGCATTAGTTAGAGATAAATTGTGGTCACACCACATGACATTTTTTATTTTTCAGGCTATAAAATGTCATTGAACCATGTGCCTGCATTCAGTCACATGTAAATTATAGTAACCTATGTGCAGATCCCTGCCTACAAAGTCAGAAGGATCCCTGCCCACAAAGTCAGAAGTGATTTTCATTCCCAAGAACTAAATAAACTTGCTGCTTGCCTCAAAGACCTAAATCGGTCTGCATGGGGTGTGTTTAGTCACCAGAGAGTGCTGCCTTCAGCGTCTTAATCCAAACGTGTTTGGCATGCATGTATGTGAGGCAAAGATAAGGCTGGCTTTCCCCCCCTTCTTTTAGGGGAGTGAATGATGGGAGAGGAATGTAGGGCACATCTCCATGGACTGATCTGCAGGGGGAATGTATTCTTCAGGTGTGATGGCAGGAGGAGGAAAGAAAAATATTCTGGGAAAGTGGAACACATATTTAAATTTGAGAGGAGGGAGGAAGGGAGAGCACTGAAAGATCCCCTGCTGCACAATTTGCATTTATGAACATGTATAGATGCAGTGACATGAAGACATGACAAGAAGAGGTCTATGAAGAAATCAAGAGCAGGTCTATAAGGCCAGAGATGTGAGTATTAATATTAGCATCAAACCATTCCTTGATGTACGCTAGGTGATTACTTGAACTCAAATGTATTCTTTAGAAGTAAAGAACTGTAATGTAGTGTAAAGTATGTTGGGGTCCCTGAAATAAACAAGTTAAAAAAGATACTCATAGCCATATAGCATCAGAGCAATGACACAGACAATGGATTAAATGGCTGAAAAAATTACAGACAAATTGCTTTGTTTTTTTTTCTAAGCTTGTACAAGTAAGCATTTTGAATCTATGAAACATAAGTACAAGCTGTGTTCAGCTTTTCTACTAGAAATGACAGACGCTTTGTCAGTAATTGCACAATTTATTTCTATAATAATGTAAATAACATTAAAATAAAAATAAAAAACGACCTAACATTTTTTTCCCTTTACACTCATTTATTCTCACTTCTAGGCTCTGCCCTCGGTCCTGCCTTATATAAACAGGTATATGAGGACATCATATGTCTTTAATTCCTTTAGCGCTAAAATGGGCAGTCACTGGTATTTTGACAACGGGGAATCAGTGGACAGGGCTGGAAATAATTATCATTTAAGTACACATTAATGCCTTGTTGAAATTGAGGCAAATTGACCAATGATATTTTCTGCAGGCATCTCCAGACCTAGCAAGGGCCAGGGGTACACAGTGGCAGAGTAAAGGGGTAAGCGCAGCCCTCACTGAGACTCACTCATCCCAACATTATCTCCCCAGGCTATGTTCAACCTGACCCCATTTGATGCTTAAATACACCATATATATTTTCAGTGTGTTTGCTCTACAGAGACAGAAATTGTGATGTACAGATCCCTCCCTGTTCATATCTTCCTCAGAGGAATTGAACTATCTCTAATTAACCAGTTCTAAGCAGCTGGGTGGGGTGGAAGCTGATTGGCAGGGACAGTTCCAAAACGCCACTACACAGTTCCAACAGGGCTTCTAAAACCACACCCTCAAACCCTGTAAAAATGGAAGCATAGGGTTGATAGTCTTATAACTGAGGTAAATTTTGATTGAGATACATTCTTATACAAAATATTTTTTTCTAATAATGTGTTAGTGAGATTTTCCTTTAAACAGAATCTCTTCAGACACTCCAGGATCCAGAGGCCTCTCTTTGGACCCTCCTGTTAGGCTCATCCTACATTTTTAAGCCAAGGAACTGGGAAGCTTGTTTCTCTGGTCACTGCTATATTTTTGTGTGGATTTTTATGTCGCAGGGTCTTTCTGCGTGGAATTTGCATGTTCTCCCCATGACCGCATGGGTTTCCTCTGGGAGCTCCAGTTTCCTCCCACCACAAAGCGACCATTACTGTATTAAAAAATTAACCTCAAAAGAAAAAAAAAATAAAAAAGCTTAATAACCTAAAAAGTTATTGGTGTACCTAATAAATGGTATTTTGTAAATATCATGAATAACCTCAAATGGCAAAGCAACATGCTAGGTTCACTACAAAATATGTCAAAATAATGACCTTCCCAATTGGGATATATAAAAAAATGAAGAAATAATAATTTTGTGGAATTAAAACCCGAGATTACATGATGTGCCTTGAATATATTCCCATTGCACAGTGCCGGCACCAGAGCGGACCAACTGGGCGAGCACCTAAGTGAGATGGGCACTATCTGACGTGGTCCTGGAGTGAAGGGTGGGAGGGTTTATGGTGCATGCTGCTTGTTGGCTGATCCCAGGACAGCTGTATGACACTGAAGTTAGCTCCTTATTCACAACTCCTTATTTTCGTTCCACCTTAAATTCTGCTCTCCAAGCTGCAATATCGCAATTTGGGAAACTTTACTGAGGTTTACATTCAGAATTGTGTTACCTTTTTGTAAGGATTATTTCAGGAATGCATGTAGAGTAATAAAAAACATTTAATCATGATTGATGATGTCTTTTCACTCAAATTCTTGACCTATTCTGCTATTTTAACTTAACCATTGAATTTTTTAGTGGACCAAACATTTAACCCATTGTTTACAGACAAGAATCTACCATATATAAGCCAAAATGCATCTGAACAAAGTTCCCATGTGAATTTTTTTTTAAACTATTTATTTATACTTTTTCAACCGGAGATAAGACAAGACTAAATGACACCACAAGAAAAAGAAATACAAGAAAAAATAAAAAATAAATTTAATAAAATGGATAAACAAATTAGATAAACAATTAAAAACATACATAAAATGGGGAAGAGGGATAATTGGGGTCCCCGCCTATATCACACATTTTAGTTGGACTGGTCTTCTAGCACCTGGAGGACCAATTTTTCCTTTTTGTTATAGTCCAACCATTTAGTGCACAACCTAGTATGAGTTTCAACATTGGTCCTGATAGAGTAAGTCAGTTTCTCCATGGAGTACAATTCCTCTACAATGACCCACCCTTGATCCAGACTCGGAGGACCACATTTCAACCATTTCCTTGTAATTGCCTTTTTGCAAGCAACTGAGAAAATGTTAAAGAAGTATGTATCCTCTGACTAACCCTAGCCCATATCCAAAACAATTGTTTACTCTTAATATGAGGTGTAATGAAAAAAGAGTTGAGGTCCTCCAGCCAAATTCTCTTCATCTTTTAGAACCAGATGATGAATGCTGTGTTTTACACATGGTGTACCAATCACCCACTGACAATTGAATATTCAGTTCCTGCTCCCATTTTGATCTAATATACAAAGAATTTATTCCATTTTGCTTGTGTAAACTCTTATACAATTTAGAAACTATTTTGAAAGGATTTTGCTTGTATGCCTTAACAAACACATCAATCACCTCATTACACCCTTCTGAAATTCCTTTTTTAATTTCTGTTTCATAGAAATGTCTCACCTGTAAATACCTAAACAGGTCCCCATTCTCTAATCCAAATTATCTTTTGAGTTTATCAAAGGTTTCAAAGTTTCTGTCCTCTAAGAGTGTACATATTGCTGTTATTTCTTCTATCTTGCAAATGTGTTATCTAGCACTCTAGGTCTAAATGAGGAGGTCTGGGAGGGCCACATTAGAAGTTTTATATCTCCCTCCAATTAATATTTTTTAACAATCTAATTCCATATAGTCAGAGCACCCTCAACTATGTGATTTCCCCACTTTTGATATTTTTTCCTGCTTAACCTTGTCTGGGGATAGGATTGGTTCACATTTGTTTCTATATGCTTCCATCTATCCTGATATTCTGGAGAACACCAGCACATAGCATATCTCATGTGGGCGGTATAGTAATATTCTCTAAGGTTTGGGAGCCCTAGTTCACCATAGTCTATCAGTTTGGAGTATTTTAAATTTTGTCCTTGGATGGGGCCCTGCCCAAATAAACCTAGATATAATCTTGTCCCAAGATATGAATTGAGAGTCTGGGATCCTGACTGGTAATGATGAGAAGAGATACAGCAGCCTAGGCAGCAGATTAATCTTTACTAGGTCCAATCTAGAACTAAAATGCAGAGTTAACACTGGACATTGTTTAAAATCTTTCTGGATCCTGTTTTATTTTATTGCAATTGATTTAATCTTGAGTGATGAAATCCCTAGATATTTTATTATTTAAATTTAAATTTCTGTCTAATTATCTTACTAGGTAATTGATAGGGAGAATCTGGGTCTTTGTAACGTTCAGAAGATACCCTGACATCTGGCCAAAATCATCCAAAATTTTCACACATTTGTGGAGAGTGTTATCCGGGTTCTGATGGTACACTATAATATAATCTGCAAAAAGTCAAATTTTGTGGTTTCCTTTTTCTATATTTATTCCTTCCAGTTCTTCGTATTGCCTGATGGTTTGGGCCAGCGGCTCAATAAATATTGCAAACAGTGTGGGACTAAGACAGCAGCCCTGACGGGTACCCCTGTGCAGCCTGAATCTCCTGGACAGATGGCCTTTGATCTTAATTCTGGCAGTTGGATCGCAATAGAGAGATTGTATACATTTAATAAATTGATAATTTAAACCCATCCGCTCTAGTACTTCTTAAAGAAAGACCCAACACACCCTATCAAATACTTTTTCCGTGTCAAAACTGACAAGAACTACACTTAGATGTTGTTTATTGGCCTGGTTTATAGTGTGCAGGGAACGTCTGATGTTGTCTTGTGTCTGCCAGAGATGTTCACAAGTAATTTTTTCCGAGTCCAAGTCAAGTCTCAAGTCTTTGAGTGGCAATATCAAGTCAAGTCTCAAGTCTTTAGTCCCAACTCCAAGTCTCAAATGACTGAAATAAATGTACTCTAATCAGATGCTATCTAAAATAATACTGCATTGCTGTAACTTTTAGATCAAAGGCATGTACTATATCATCAATCAGAAAGTAACAAAACTGATTAGAAGAGGCACTTCAGAGGGCTATTTCAATGTGAAGAATTATCATGAAAGCTTTGAGATTGCTAAATGTATTTTGAAATGACAAGATACATTATGTATATAATGTTCCACTGCTAATCATAGTGCCAAAGGCACTAAATGGGCAATTGCCTGCAAATAACAACTGCAAATAATAAGGAAAATAAAAACAAAGCAATTACAAAGTCTGCCTAAAGATAACCAACGCATTTACGCCAAAACACCTGTGGGAACAAACCTTTAACCCATTATCCTGAAAAAGGTTTTTGACAGCAGAATAGTTGCATTTTAAAACATTATGATGTCATAAAGCACAAAGCTAAGATGTATAGTAATGTGTACATCTCCAAAGCCTGGAAATATGGAGCCCCGTATTTACAGATAAAATAAATATTAATTAAATAAAACTGTAAAGTTTTGAGAGAAACAAAGCTCTAATCTACATGTAGTCTATAACTGTGGTCAAATGTGGTTGCTAGCGGTAGATTTACCTTCCCTTATATGCTAAGTTTCCCTTTTCCCCTCAATCACTGACCTATCCTTGCAGGTTTTGAGGTGCCCGATGTAGTTGGACATAGTTGAGCAGGCATCAATGATCCTGATGCCACACTTTTTTGCAAGTGTCCGTTCGTTTGGTAGCCGTCTGAGTGAAGGCTTTAAAAACAAATGCGATAAACAGCTCACGTGAACTTGCCGTCGCCACCAGTGTTGATTTTAAATCTGTGGCTGCACGCATTACCAGGGAGGGAAAAACAATCTGCTGCAGTCTTCAAATAAAGCTTTGGAAGCTCTGAAAGGAATTAAACAAATAATTCCATGAAATGAACACTGTTTAGGAGTTATGACTCACGAGTCACAACACCCAAGTCCGAGTCAAGTCTCAAGTCATTAAGGGCAAGTCTCAAGTCAAGTCACAAGTCTTTGTCTGTGCGAATTAATTGCGACTCGTGTCCAAGTCTCAGACTCGAGTCCCCATCTCTGGTGTCTGCCTACCTTTTATAAACCCTGTCTGATCTTCATCTCTTAACTCATGGAGAAAACTATCAATCCTTTTTGAGATAATGGAGGAAAATAACTTATAGTCCATATTTAGTATAGAGACTGGGCCAAAAGATTCACAATGCTCTTTATATTTGCTTTGTTTAGGGAGAACTGATATCACAGCCTCTTTCCATGACAGTGGTATCACAGCATTTTTAAGAATGAAGTTCAAAGATTCAAGCAACACTGGGGCAAGGTCATCTTTAAAGATTTTATACCACTCACTAGAAAATCAATCGCTCCCTGGACATTTATTTGTCTTTATTCCACTGATTGCTGCATCTAATTCCTTCCTTGTTATGGGCGTACATAATTTGTCATTATTTATCCTTACTATGGAGGGAAGGTCAAGTGTTGACAGGTATTTTCCAATATTGTCTGCATCCCTAGTCGTGGGCTGTGAGTGTAAGGTTTTATAATAATCTTTGAAGATTTTGTGAATTTCCTATTTATCATATACTAATTTATTTTTCAGGGGGTCTCTAACCTTGTTTACTGAATTTGTTATTTGTTGTGTTCTCAGGCGTCTAGCTAACATTTTCATCGCTTTTGCACCCAATTCGTAGCAGGAATGTTTAATGAATCTCAATATATTTTCAAATTCTTCATTAAACATTGTATATAATTGGTCCTTAATATCTTATCTGGTTTGACAGTTCTGCTTTTTGGTTATTTGGTTTTTTTTTCTCAAAAATTCAGTTAATTTTAAAATTCTTTACTACGGTTTCATTATTCAAGACACTGATATTTAGTCTCCACAGTGTATTCTTTGGTCTGTTATTCAGGTGTATGGTTAAGTAAATTACATTGTGGTCCGCAATATCTGAAGTTCCAATTGAGCATTCCTACACCCGATATTTATCGATCAAATTCAGCAAAAAGTAATCTATTCTCGAGTATACTTTATGAGAGGAAGAGTAGTGAGTAAAGTTTTTATCTTGCATATAATTCCCTCCACATATCACAGAGACCTGTCTCTTTATTAAACCTGTTGAGATATTTTGATCTTAGGGGTTTATGTATTTTTGAGCTCGTATTATCAAAAGCATAATTCACAACCGCATTCCAATCCCCTGCCCATATTAGGATTCCTTCACTTCTTGAAATTATTGTGTCAAATAAAAATTTTATTAATTTTTCATCACTCTCTGGTGGAACATATATATTAGCAAATGTGACCATCCAATGTGAATTTAACAGTGAAGAATGTTTTGGTCCAAACAATTAACATGTGATACTGGTTACATTCATCCTATTTTGACCTGAACAAGTGAGTTTTCAGTGTATAAAAGCATTTAAGGCATTTTCCTGCTTGGGAATTACTATTCATGTCGTTATGGGGAAGGTAACTAGGATTTAAAATTGCATAATAGGTCAAAAATTGGAGTGAAAACAGATTGTTGCCAGGTAAAGATTAAAAATTAATTTATTTCTCTACATGCATTTCTGAAACAATCCTTATAAAAATCAACACAATTCTGAATGTAAACCTCAATAAAGTTGTCCCCCTACAGGCAAAATGGCGACTGGAGAGCAGAATATAAGTTTGAACTAAATTTGCAAATAGAAGCTATGAATAAGGGGTTAACTTCAGCGTTGTATGGATGTTCTTGGATTTTCTAGAACTAACAAGTTTCCAGTCCGCCACTACATATGAGCAACTCATTAGGGGGGCCAACCCCCAACCCCCCAATCCCCTCACCCCCCACCCCCATGGCACAGACACTGCCTTTGCATCTCTCTAAACTGCCAGTTAGACAGTGGGATATTGTAGTTCAGATTAAGTATGACCACAAAAGAAGTGGAATCACTGCTGAAAAATGTCTGTGAAATGAATGTGTCACCCATTGTTCTGCACTGAAGCAGTGAGTCAGCAAGTTCTTTGAAAGAACTCTATACTGTTGCCAGTGTGGAGAAATGAGCAGTGTGACAACTCATAGATTCCTCCTCTATTGAAATGTATGAAGGAATACCAGAGTTAGAAATGGCAGCAATGATCAGACACAAGCAAATCATCCTCCATAAACACACACAGAATGCTGGTAGTGACTCCGATACAGCTTTAAAAAAAAAAGCGTATTGTGCTATGCATATTTCTTGATACAAAGCCTTTTATTTACACAAGACACCTCTCCAGCAATCACTATAACCTTCAGTAATCTGCTATCAATGAAAAAAGCACCTAATACACCAAGTTATTTAAAGCCAGTTCTGATAATTTACTTAATAATGAATTGATTAGTATTATATTGGGCATGCACTTGATTGATTTTGTTGTTATGATCCACTGATAACCTGAGGAACATTCAAGCCAGAGTACAGTAGTGTTGACCATGTTCTGGCAGAATCAGAATGTCCATGAACTGTGTGTGGAATGAAAGCAGGTTAATTTCTGCCCACCAACCTGGGTAACTCAAGCATAATTTCTTCTCAGGCTGCCAAGTATTTATGGCATTGATTAGATGCTTTTATCCAAAAAGACTTCCACTCCCTAACTACAGGGGGCAGTCTCCCTGGAGCAACTTCGGGTTAAGGGTCTTGCACAGTAACTTAATCTCACCTACCGGTCAACATCAACAGTAACTGGCCCCTTCAGCAAAGCACATAAATGGTTGCATTTAATTAGGCAAACAATTATGTAAATAACATAATATATAATCCTCAAGGAGGTCAACCAAACAATTCCATTGGATGGTGTTAGGAAAAGGTAAGTTTATTGACAGGATAAACTGCAGAAAGTTCAGAGACAGGGGCATTTATAAAATATCTGTTAAAATATCTTTTTTTTCTTGTATTAATGGGGAGGGGGTGCATATTTCTCTTGAACCTTGAAATCCAGAGAACTTGAGAGCTTTTATATTCAAAATATTCTCAGATCATTAAACAGATTACATACAGTTGTACACTGCACATGGAAGAAATTGAATCAATTGATAAATGATTTAATTAAACCAAATGCCATTTTTTGACTCAGGGAGGACAGTGCAATTTTTTAGTTACCATTAATTAACAGCTGCATTTTTTTCAGTTTGGACCTTTTGTGACAATTCAAGGACATTAGCATTACATAAACATAGTACAGGGGAAATTAAAAAGAAAAAGAGAGGGTGAGACACAGAGTAAAGTAATTAAAGAAGCCAGTCTCTAATAATACAGACAAAGCCAAAGCTTGCCTTCCTTAATATGTGTCTGTCTCTGAAGATTCAGAGGTCAAAGTTGCATTCTGCTGTGACCAATCAATGGAAGACTTCTATAGAAAAATCAAGAAGATCTGATTGCAGTTTTCAATCATGTATAGTAACAGGACCAGCCCTGGCCTTTGCCACCTCCCTTCTTTCCCTACTCCTCCGCCAGTCCTTGATGTAACAAGCAGAAATCTGCAAATCTAACCCTCAGGCTACAATGGCTGCTGTGGGCCATGAGCCAGGGATGCTACATGACTGCAAAAGGTCCTTGAGGGGGTTGTAAAACAAAGCTTAGCAAAGGTATCTACATTCACAGGGATATGAGGGCAATTTGGTTGCATGATCAGGGCATTCAGGATTTTCACAATGATTTGAACATCAGAGAGCAGCTCAAAATGGAGCTCTCAGAGCCAGAGATTTGTAAGCTGTGAGCTGGGCAGGATGGAACAGGACAAGGTTAGCAGTGCATTGCCGCTCCTGCGTTCTGGTGCATTACCCCACAGGGCTCAAGAATTGCTTTGATGGAGGTACATGGGGATGAAGTAGAGGAAGTGTCATTCTTATGGGACAAAATGCACTTTGATTTCTTCTGCAGACAGACAAGAATAATAAGGGGGCAAGGAAAGTCAAAGACAAAAAACTACCTCTGAAACATTCAGAACAACTGAGGAGATGGTGAGAAAAAATAGTGAAGTACGAAAAGAAATAATAAGAAGAAAGGTAATTTTTTCCTACGTGGCAATATTAAGATAAACTGTACATAACCATCCTTAGTTACAAGTCGGCTGTAAGAGGTGCTTCATATTTAAAACCTGATTAATGTATGTAAATAAATAAAACAAACCATCTTGAAGGTGAATGACCATGGTTCATTAGTGTAGTTTCTGCTCCCTAGTAACATGCATAATAAAATATGGAACCAAGTAACTGTCACACTTAAACAAATGATGACCACACAAACTGATCGTCCAAGAAATGACTCTTTTGTAGCATTCACACTTAATTTCACCTAGTAGTCAACATCAACAATAACTGGCCCCTACAGCAAAGCACATAAATGGTTGCATTTAATTAAGCAAACAATTAGGTAACTAACATTATATATAATTTTCAAGGAGGTCAACCAAACAATTCCTTTGGATGGTTTTAGGAAAAGGTTAATTTATTGACAGGATAAACTGCAGTAAGTTCAAAGTTAGGGGCATTTATAAAATTATGTGTTCAAATATTTTTTTTTTTTGTATTAATGTGGAAGGGTGCCTATTTCTCTTGAACATTGAAATCCAGAGAACTTGAGATCTTTTCACTATATCAAAGACATGAAGATATAACTATAAGTAGTCATCATCTACACTAAGCTTGGCGTACTGAAATACATGTGGCCCCCTGTGTTTCATCAAAACACACTCACTGACCAATACACATTGACAATTTCTTGCTCTCTCATTGACCAAGAATTGTATTGAATTTTATTCAAAGCTCATTCACATGAGATTTATGTATGACTCAAGATTTAAAGGGGCTATTCATCTATTAGCAAGTTTGGTTTCAATCAATAGCTTTAATTACGACTCCACACATGGTTGAGTTTAATTTTTCCTATACAACATATACATCAAACTGAACTGGTAAAATGCCACTAAAGTTCTTATTTCAAAGCCAATCAATTATCTATTGAGTACCTTGCTGAAAATCATGCCTCAAGGAAAATAAAAGGATGAAATAAATGTAAATATTAAAAGATTCGTCAAGCAAGGATTTTCATATTGTCAGTAGGAATATTTTATTAGGGCAAGAATGCCCAGTTTCAGTTTGGAAGAGCAGATGTTTGTTTCACAGTCTACTAATAATATAAACTTTTTAAGTTCTTTAAGAGCTGAATCTGGTGTGCTGAAATTTATTTATTTTTATTACCCCATAATCAACTTCTTATACAATTTGACAAGGACTGATTTTGTGATTAGACTAAATACCAACTAGTAAGAAACTGGTACGTTTATGTCAGAACAAACAATGAATTCAACATGTTTTTATTATTTGTTTTGAAGAAAATCAGCCATAATATTAAAACCATCTATCTAATATTATACAGCCCTGACCTTTGAAGGTACCATCAAGTTAAACAGTAACTTTAGGACTGTACAAAAGCATACACTAATTGAAAAAATAGTCTCAAATCACATTCATATATCATGTTCTTGTGGCAGACCTAAAAGCTATAAGGTTTTAAATCAGTGTTAAAGAAGACAAAACGTTTTTGAAAACTTCCTGTTACAATTTGTTTCATGTATAAATGAAGTCTTTTTATTTCATTTGTGTAATTAATGTATGTAAAAAATATTTTAAATAAATTTACTAAATATATTATACCTAAATGGTCATTGAGGACAAGGAGAGAATGGAACAAATATAAATTTTATTTATCTTTGATCTTAAACATACATTGCTTTAAGCAAGAAGTGTCTTACCTTTGCTGGCACTTTCCACATGTTCCAGTTCATCAGGAAACTTGAGGATTTCTGGATAAGCCTCCTCACACTTTTCAACCAAGAAATGCAGGAGAGTTGTATTTTGGTCAATCGACTTTGTATCTCGAAGCTATAAAAAAGACATTGAAAGATGTAGATGTGTCGCATCAAATAATATATATGCTGTATATGATAATATATATAAGACAGAGAAAGATGTAGATGTATTGATTCAAATAATATATATGCTGTATATGCTAATATATATAAGACAGAGAAAGATGTAGATGGGTTTATTCAAATAATATATATGCAAATAATTGTATCCTATTATATTTTAATGGGACAACTACACTATTTATTACATATTAATTTATTTGACATATGCATTTAAATTTAATGTAACATGTTCTTGACTAATCAATTAAATTTTAAAGACTGTAGTGCAGGGGTCACCAACATGGTATTAAAGTGGTATCCCTTCCTATAGCTCAGTAGCCTTGAAGTCATTCTCAGTTTCAAAAAAGTTGGTGACACTTGTGGTGCATGGTACATCAACAATACAAATTAATTCCTGAACCAGGATCTGTTCAGCATGTCTTTATATTTATGATGCTTGCAACATGTCTTTAAGTCTCTTGCCTACTAGCTTTCATATTTATCTTCTGTAGTTGTACAGTTGATTTTTTTGTGCATTGTTAGAGAATCACAATCAGAATCAGAAAACTTTATTTATCCCGAAGGAAATTGTTTGTGGTGACCGCCACATTACACAGACACAGACCAACACCAGACATCAGAATAATGTAAATTAAGAATAAGATTACTACTATACTATACTACTTTAAGATTACTATATACTAGGATAAATCAATCAGTTCTAATACAAGTCTAAATAAAATCTAACAAAATAAACCCAGAAAAATAAATATAATTTGAATAAAATAAAGAAGTTACTTGTCTTTTCTGATTGGATATTTTTAAATATTTTTTTTTCTTTTTTGATTATTTTTTCTGCCTCTGTAGCTGATGTGTTTACATTAGATTTAAGAAATAAATCACATATAAATTAAGTAATGGACCATTATTGACAAAGATGTTTCATGCTTCATGAACTACTTTAATACATTTTATGCTTTTATGACCCCATATTTGTTGACATGATTTTGAGCTTTTCTACAAAGTTACGTTAAGGGCAACAGCACTTAAAGTAACTTCCATTAGAAAAGGTGCTAAAATTCTATAAATTAGATAGACAGATGTTTAAGAAATTGTTTTACGGTGTACTAGAGCAATGACAATAAAAATTCCATCCTGCTGACTGCATGCATTCTGTATGGTGAGAGTCCTATTCACAAGTGAATAAACCACAACAGCCTACTGAGTATGTTCAGTGTTCCTTTCCTTTTTAACCACTGATTAGAGTCAAGAGATTTTTTGCCAAACCTATATATATATTCAATAAGAGGTCTGGGATGAGGATCAGAGGTGACCCAAATCCTCCAACTTGAGATACTGGCTCATTTGAGGCTTTCTTATGCTGCACATTTCTGGTGCTCTGTGCGCCATGCTCCATTTAATAGTATATCTTCATTTTCTCAGCTGAATGAAATTGCCAGAATCTGAGCAAAAACAGCAGCACAGCTAATTGCTAAATCTTTACAAACTTAGCATTTAACACTACATTCTAAAATTAAACTAAACTAAAATAACTTCATAAATCTGAAGTTGGCTTTTGTTTTTACCAGCTTATAAATTACTTTTTTTCTGTCTTAAATTATCAAGAGTTAGTTAGACTGATTGGAAAAAATCCAGGAATAATGGAGAACCTTGAATACTATATAAGTGATTGAACAGAAATGTGGCTCTTCATTTGGTAAACCAGTTACTGACACTTAAAACAGACTGCTTAACAAAGATATTAAGAAATCAATGTGTCTTACAACTAAATATTATTTCTCTTAGCATAATTTTAAAACCAAATCTTCAAAAATGGAATGCTCTACAGAAAATGTACTTACTGCCGACATTTTTATACTTATTCAAGTGCCTTCCTGTTTTCCTCTCAAAATCATTTTTTCAAATGGTGGATAAAATAATAACATCATTTTTATGCACTGGCAAGAACCCAATGATCAATAAGGGACTCCTTCAAAGATCTAAAACACAAGGAGGACTATCCATACCCAATCTTATAAATTATTATTGGGCTGCTAATCTGCAAAAAATCATATATTGGATTCAAGCCCTTGAGACAGATTGGTGTAAATTTGAATCAAGTTCTTGTAAGTCAACATCTCTTATAGCTTTGATCACATCCAGTTTACCTATCCATTTTTCTAAATATACATCATGTCCAATTGTCTCTACCACCCTTTGAAATTGAGCACAATTCAGAAAACATTTTAAACTAACAAACCTCTCCTAACACAGCCTGATATGTAACAATCACTTGTTTTCTCCAGCTAAGATGGACTCTGACTTTATGGATTGGTACAAATTAGGCCTCTGCAAATTCAGTGATCTTTATAGTGAAGGCACATTTGCCAGCTTCAACTTTCTCTCTACCAAATATAAGCTTCCAAATTCAAGTTTATTCCATTTCTTTCAAATTCAACATTTCATTAAGACCCACAGTCCCGACTTCCCATATTTATCGTGATAATCAGGAATAGATTTCATTTTAGAAGTCTCTATTCACTCGAAAGGTTTAATTTCTAAAATATATAATAGTATAATGGCTCCTACAGATACGACTTTATAAAAGATCAGGGCTAAATGGTCAGAGGAACTTGAAACTGAGATATCTGGCTGTACTTGGGAACATGCACTGGCTAGGATTGATTGGACGACTTCACGTGCTGGATTGGTGCTAATTCAGATTAAGGTTTTGAATGGTATACAATATTGTAAAACTAAGCTGGCAAAAATATACCCTAATTTGGATGACCTGTGTGATCCAAAGGTACCTTTGCCCACATGTTTTGGAAGTGCTCGAAACTGTCTGATGCACTTAACATATACATTGAGCCCAGTCTCAGGTGATAATGTTTTTATAAATAACAAAGTCTTAGTAGAAGAATAGTAGAAGAATTTTGTTACATTGGAAATTAACATACCCACCTAAAGCCTCTCTCTGGATTAGTGACCTCTTGCTGTCAAATATACTCTAAAAGGAACACTTAATTTTTTTCACACAGTCTGGGACCCAATATTGTCATACTTTGATAATCAAGTCACACTGGCCATTTTGTGTGATGGTCTACTTGTGGGATAGTTCTAGAAAATGGGTGGAAAAAAAGAAAAAGAAGACTGTACTGTTCTCTGTTTTCACTATTTACTTGTTCTTCTGAATAAAAAAAAAAAAAAACAACCACTAAAACTGAAACAAACAGTTTACCTTACTGACCCTGCAAATAAAGTTAAAAAATGTGTAAAAATGTATTATACATGTAGGCACCAAGAATGTACAGTATGCACCAACTGTATTTTATCAGGGTGATTACCACATATTTTCATACTCAGAATCATGAACCCATTCAATAGTCATAAAGGACAAATTTATTTTTAAAATTTTAATCTGTCACTGACAGTAACAGATCCTCGATCAGTTCACTTTTTTTCTAGAATGATGTATAAAACCTGCCTTAGTAATTAAATGCGTATTTGTGCTGTGATTAACACAAATGTTCTAGCAACAAATGAGCCATCGTATCTCACTGTACAACGGTACATACCAATGTGTGTGGAAAACAGTAATAATAGTAAGTGTGCACAGTAACACTGCTGCAAGAAATCCAGTACAAGACAGAGAAATACACTACTGGTGTAAATATTTAGAAGAACCACATTTTTTTATTTTTTGTATTGAAATTCCACAGTTCAATGTCTCATTGTTCTTGCTGCTGAACGTTCCTGCGAACTATGTTGCAGAAATTCCCATAAGTGTGCAGCACTTACAGGTTGCTTCTGGCCACTTCATATTGTCCAGATAAACATCTTGTTCTTTTTTCTAGGGTAAATCTGGCATAGCTTGGACTTTTGTTTTGGGACATTATCTTGTTGTAGAACAAACCCAACCAACTAGGCACATACCAGAGAATACTGCATGACGATACAGAATTATTTTCCACTTCTGTTGCCATTTTTAAACCTGTTGCAGTTCAGCACTGTCCTTTGTACTATTTCATGCTATTCATTGGAATTTAACAGTTTAAATTTCCATTTTAAAAAAGCTTGAAACACTGTGGTGCTCTAAAACTTTTTACTGGTAGTGTATACTAACAGGATATCTCTATGTTATGTCATTGCTTTGCTGTAAGATTCACCACCCAAATAACACCTGCTCAGTTTTGGGTCCTGGTGAATACTAAAAAAGGTTGAACCCATTAAAGTGTAAAGATGTGGTAAGTGGAGCTGATAAAACAACTTTGAGTGTAGATGCAAATTAGGTTTACCTAATAACATGACCACTCAGCATATTATGTAGGGCATAAATACAGTAGACAGTGTTGCATAGATTTGATGACAAATATATTCTAAGGATGGGCGAAACCTTCCCGCTGTGCAACTGAATTTGAGCTGTAACACATCATACATTTAAGCAAGCAAAAAACAAGTAATAGTGGTTGCGTGAGCAACCAATGAATATTCTTCTGGGTGGACTACTTTTACCTCAAAATATAATGTCCATGCTACTGTATGTGTAAAGTATATGTAAATGAGGAAAATATGTAAATTCCAAGTTCTTTATATGGTATGCTTTCATTACCCATAATAATTTAGTTTTCAGTGTAACACCAAGATGTGAACTCAATTAATTCAAAATGAATACCCATTAAAATCTAATAATTTATTTATTTAAATAATAAAGTTGAACTAATTAGACAAGTTCAAATTAGAAATCCGATTAAACCTGACTTAATATACACAGATACTGTCCCAACCTCAACGGTAGTGGAGAAGTTACCAGGATTTAATCCAGTCACACAGGCCCGTAGCCAGCCAAGTCCAAGGGGGGGTTCTTTTTTTTTTTTGAAGTGGAACTTTTTGTGTTTTCATACGTATTTTGCCTTTCATAATGAAATTTATACAATGCATTTTTGTGACTTTTTTACAACA
>JBBKCR010154831.1:0-17442 GCA_037577295.1 Ladigesia roloffi
TATATATGTATATGTATATGTATATGTATATATATATATATATATATCAAAAAATAAAAGGACGCAAAAGCTACATTTTTGTAAAGCAAAATTGAACCATGTAAAAAGTGCTTGATTGTGTGAAATCTAAAATGGAACCATTAAAAAGTTACTAGATTAACTTATTTTTCTCCCATTTGCTTATAAGCAATAATTTAACCCAACAACAAATGTAGCAATATTTTCTTAGCATGGACACATGTAGCAAGAATCAACTAGGGACATAGAAGTTGTTTATTCCATTTTTACATGAATCCAATATCCTTTAAAATCAATTCATTTTCAGGGTTGGTTTATTGAAATTACAGCAAAAATTCTGAATTTTATTTGTAATCCTGACACGGAGGTTTGAATATTTTTGTAAGGAACTGCATGTAATCATGGAAATCATGGTAATCAAGATGTTTAAATATGTTTCTGATTGATGTGTGACTGACATATGTTTGACCAAGAATAATGGTTTTGCTATAGGTTTACATACATTTAAAATGAAACAGATGCTTCTTGTTAAAATGACCTGTAGTTGCTGGTTTAGTAGGTAGATCAACATTGTGCCTGCATTAAAATAGAATATATAAAGAATATATAAACTAAAGCTTACAGTGTTAAGTATAACTAAATATCAGATTGATCATGTCTTTCGGCTGCCTTACACATTTTAAATACTTGAACAGCACATTTTCTGACATCGAAACCATCCAACATAATGGTGATGTTGTATGTTGACCGTTACGAACGGACTACAAGGTTATCCACAAGCTGTTTAATTGGAAAATGTACTGAACTAGACAATCTGGAGAAAAAACACATATGAATTGTATACAATCTAACTTCTATTTAGGAGTGCAATTAGAACATTTTCTTTTTCAAAAACAAAATAGAAGTCTTTCCAAAGCCCCTGAGAAGACACACTGTGTACACATTTGGACTTCTAGGGCACTCCCTATTGGTTAACTAAGGCTCATGCTTTGCCTCTACTTGAACTTGTGAGAATGTTAGCCTGGGTGTGGCAAGACTGTTTACAAATCCGCTTGAGGCAAAGAGTAGGGATGTTTCACAGATGGTTTACATTACTGAGGGGCTCCCTCTGAGATGCAGAGCTGGTATCATTTGCCTAAGCTTCACAAAGTGCAATTTTGTGAGAACTGAGGAAAGCTTTCTGATACACTTTCATCAGCATGAGCATAGCACCGAAAATGTCGCAGTAGGTTTAGGCAAACAGACACCAATAAGGACACAGGCTTTCTAGATCACTGTGGTTTCCTGCCCAAAGTCAACCCTAGAAGTGAAAAACTGAAAGCATCTCAGCTGTGGGCAACGTGCTGGTATGTAACTCACAAATGAAGTGGTTAATTTCTTCCTGAACCCTGCAGTTGGGCAACAATGGTTTTTGTGGGCTTCTAGTGTCAACATGCAAACAGAGGCATGCTTGACACAAAAGTAAGAGTGTGGCAACTGTTTGATGTCAAACACCAGAGACCCACAAGCCCTGTTAACTCACTTCCAGAAGAGTTTGGAGGGAACCAAAGCATTGAAACAAAGCCTGTCATGGTTGTCTTAACTGAGATGAACGCTGCTTCAAAACGACAGCTTTTACACATGCCGACTATGAAGAAAAATGAATTAATACACACACCAGTTTCTAAGGATATCATGATTTTTTTTTACTGTATTTGTAAATCTACAATTGAGGACATGAGCTCTTTTTTGAATAAAAAAGATTTAAGCTTTTAAATAATTACCATCAGAATATACAAAACCTCTTAAAACCCATTCAGAGTTAGAACTACCACTCCTAGAACAATAATAACAAAACAAACCCCCCTTTTCTTCATTCAGGAAGTTCTAAATAAAAAAAGCTCCTGAAACCAACTTGGTATTTTACACCTCCTAAGACATTTTATCTTTTGCTCCCAACATGTTACCTCCAGATTAGTACAAGAATAAAGCTTGACATATCCTACAGCTGCTACATATTACTCGTATAGCCACATACATCCTACACAAGGATAACGGGGACTGTCATTAAAATTCTGGAAAGGCTACATGATGGAGCACCTCTTACATCACTTCCAGTTATAAAACCCCTTAAAAGTGGACAGACTTCCAGTTATAAAACCCCTTAAAAGTGGACAGACTTCCAGAAGTTCTGGTGTCCACATTTACAAAACTGTATCTCAACACCTACAGTTAACACACACATGGTTGTGTTTCTGTTTAAGCTTACCTCAGTCTCAGTATGACGGTCAGTGAAGCTGCTCTGTCTGTGCTGGCCCCACACCTCAGAACACCGCTAGCTCCTGAAGTTCTCAGCTCCAGCTCCTCCCATTTACTGACTCCCTCCAGTTATACAAAGCCCCGCCTGTCCCCTCTAACACTAATCTTCCACTGACTGGCTACTGAAAACCTCTACAATTTCTGTGCAACTGCTAGGCCCTGTCGGATGGTTGCTTGGCAACCAGAAGAAATAGCATATGTAATGACTAACCATGCATAAACCTAACAACTTAATATTGACATACTCCAGTAGTTGCTAGGATGGAAAATGCCTTGCAAAATAACCAATTTGAGCATGGTCTAATTCTGAGTAAAAGTACTTTACATCTGAAATATGAACCATTCTTGGAGCAGCTCACATGGTAAGTAAGGAAATGCTCTAGCTCACAACAAAAACTGAAGCAAGCATATTATAAAAATCAAAATAATCATGATAATGTGTGAAATTGAAGTACAGTAACCCCCCGCTTATCGTGGTGGTTACATTCCAAGAGGACCTGCGTATAATGGAAAAACTGCGAAGTTTTAAACTTAGCTTGATGTATTACCCTAAAAGAAAAAAAGGAAAAGTAAGCCTGTATTCTTCCATTCTGTAAAGTGTACACTGAAATTAATTTTATTTACCATAATAAAAATACAGGGCTTTAAGAAGAACAAAACGAAAAGCACCATGACACTCGAGAGGGTCCATTCTGGACTGCAGCTGTGAGAAATCCAACAAAGGCCAGCAGCCAATCAGCAACAAGCAGAAATGAATAGCATTCTTGTATTGGCTACTTTCAAACCTCCTAGCCTTTTTTCACCATCCCAAAACGGGCTTACTTTCTGTTCTCTGGGCAGTACCCAAAAGTCTATAGTTATATTTTATACTGAAAGGTACCTGAATTTACATTCATATTTATGCTACAAAATTAGTAAACTACATTTTATCATGAAAATTGCTATGATGTCAGGGGGCATGGCAGAGGAGCCTTGGACATCACAAATAATTAAAAAAAAAATTAAGGTGGATACCTGCAGTTTCCACAACTGCTGATAAAGGCAGAGGTTACTGTATTCTACTCTAGCATGCAATAGTAAAAAAAAACAATATTAATGTAAGCTTGTACCCCACCAATTAGCATAATGCAATTCGCATTTATTAAAATGTGCAAAGTGTGTCAAAACATAGTATTTTACCTACAAAAGCAGACCTATCAAGGGCTGTACTGAACACATAAGGATCATTTTTCATCCTTTGCATTATTCTGCAAAGAATGGCTGTACATGAACTTACTGAACCACCTTCTTTTCAGCAAACAAAGATGCTGAAACTTCGTCCAGCTCTCATCTGTATTAGATTTCACTGATTCTGCGATACCTACCCTGAAAGCCAAGAGCTGAAACACAGACATCAGTAGCTGTAATTGTACCAAACAATGCATTGTTTAATTCAAAGCAACACCTATGAACCAGTGTTTATATCTTGATGCAGTATTCACAGCTTAAAATAAGAAAGTATGTACTAAATCGCATGCAATGAGCCAAAACATATCATCTGAACTTTAGTGACCGTGTCAAGAAATACAAGCGTGAAGTAATTGGTGCAGAATATGTGAGTTGATATACTTTACAGGGTTCCCACACTAAGTAAAGACTTCCCTGACTTTTCTGTGACTTTCCCTGACCAAAAGCAGAAATTCCCTGACCTCCTGTATAAAGAAATGTTCAATATAAGGTTTGGATGCTGAGCAGAAAAGGACAAGGTGTTATAGAATTCAACACCGCATTTACGTATAGAGAACTCGGCGTATTGAATGGACCAAAACCTCTAGAAATGGCTGGTAAAATGGGCCATTCTGAACAAAGCAGCTCTACATGCTATAAAGCTGCTCAATGTGAACTGGAGAAACGCAGTGATGGGACGTTTATATGAGGTGGATCTTTTCAGCATCTTCACCTTCACAACATGTTTTTTCCCAGTTGCACCGCTCATAAGTGCACACACTCCCATATTGGAGAGAAGTATGACCGATTAGCATACTTGCCATTTTGCTCTTCTGTCAGCGTCACCTGAGCCAGTCCTTAAATTCTTCATATTCAAACAAATCTTGAAATTTACACTTGCCTGGCATGTTTTGTAAGTTAGTGAGTGTAAGGATATATGTCGACACAGAGTTTGCAAAAGTTTTACTTTCTAGAATGTTACACATTTTTAGAGCGGGAGTGGTTTTGAGCAAAACAAAAACAAAAATGCGTTAATACAATGTGGTTTTGGCTACTGCACTATATGCTATTTACTGAATTCCCTGATAATTCACTGATTTGGCGCCCAAATGATCAAATTCCCTGACTTTCCTTGTCTGGAAATGCCTTTACTGAAATTCCCTGACCCATGGGAACCCTGTTTTTAGTTCAGAGTTCAATTAAGGAGGCAAGAAATTTCAAGGCAGCTTTGATTATTCGAGCCATTACATAGAAGTGATACTTGAAGGCCAGTGAAAAAGCATGCTGCAGTTAATCAGAGGCCCAGAATTTTCTTCCATTCAAGGCACTAAATTGTTTCCGAAATATTATTGCCTGTTAATCATAATACTGCATTTCAGTTTTAATACAATTTTAGTGGTATGTTTAACTGGCAATGAGGATTAGATCCACTCAACTGACCTTCTAAGAAACACTCAAAATACAGTTTTGACACAATCGTAAAAAACTAAACTCAAGTCATAGTAGATCAAGTTTTGAGTCAGAGACTGACAAGATAGACAAACCTCTGTCTGAGGTGCTTAAATAGTGTTCAGCTGTACTTTTGACCATGTTTTTTTATTAGGAAAGCTCTCATTTATTAATAATGCAAGAGTCAAACACTTTATTTCGGAAATGCTATGGCACGAATCCACTCAGTCACCAAGAGGAGGTTCAGGGAGCATCAACAGCTGTTTACATACAAAGAATATCTCGGCTAACACCAACCCCCTAGGCCACCCCTGCTCTTTTTATAGCCCCAGGCTGGACAGTGGCCACCATAATGTCATCAGGCTCAAACAAACATATCCTGCTGGACAGTCCAATGGTTGAGAGAGGAAGGATTTAAAACACCTTTATAAAACTGTCTCTACGGCACATAATTAACTGGCCTATTTCTTCCTATTCCTTCTGCTCCAAGATGACTTAAATCCCCAATGAGCCACCAGCTCTCGCTGTTGACCCTATTTAAATGCAAGGGAAACTGACCAATAGCAAATACAAGCAACAAGCCTGTCTAATACGTATACCCTAATATAAGGCATTTTCTTTATTCTAAATCAAGGCCCAACAGATAACAGTGAAGGGCAGCAATTAAAATGCTAATGATCTACAACAAGTCTCATTAATATTACATATTACCTCACACAATTCAGAGGCTATTTCTCACAAAGAGAATGGATATTAGGCCCTTTGCAACAAGAAGCTACACGAGGTCAAGATAAGTTTGATAAGACCATCACTGTCAGGCAGAGGACAGGCCACAACGCCCCCATTCAAAGACTGAATCTCTCTCTGTGCTCCAAGAATTCCTTAACACACACATTCCATAAGCCTGAATCTAATTACCATAGAGCAGCTAAACTCAAGGGACAAACACAACAAGCTTGAGCGTCTTGAACCATTAGTCTACTCACAAAAAGTACCACCAGTTTCATTATTAAAAAAAAAAAAAAAATATATATATATGAAATACTGCACTTGATAAAATTACATTAGAATATCTCTGGTATGAGCAGAACTGTCCAAAATATCCTGTATTTGGGGTGTAACCAAACGTCAATATCGGCAAGTTTTGTGTTCAAAACATCTACATTTGGACTGGGTTTGATTTACCTTAAGTGTTTAATGTTATTGTACACTAATGTACAATATGATCTGTGCAAACAATAGAGAAATCAGGGATCTGCTGAGAACTGAACATAGAACATATCAATGAAAAATGTTAGACAATAAATGTGAATAAAAAACTTGATGGTATGTATCTGGTCAGTATGGGTCTGATTAGAAAATCAGCTGGTGTTGAACTACAAGATTACTCTGGAGATCAGTAAGGCTATGTTTAGTAATGAAATCCTTTAAAGAAGTTATTAAGGCTGTGATTCCACGTGGTTAGCAGGAAGTACAAGATTGTCGTAGAGATTCTTAAGGTGCCAGCAACTATTTGAAGAGAGTGCACTGGCTAATCTTACCTGCATTTATAAATGCAAAGAAAAATTGCTCCATTTCACTATCAAACATTTTAAATTACTGAGCCCCGATCCTGAGCTAAAATTCCGATTCACGGTCTGGAGGGTTAAGACACCTTGCAGAGAAAACTCTTTAACTACACGAGGATCCCTTCTTCAATGGGTAAGTAACACAAATATCTCCCCAGCAAAACACACTGGCCACAAATTTAGAAAAAATGTTAAAGATAAACCTTGCAAAACTGAATAATTTCTCATTTCACAGTGAATGGTTAAGCACACGTCACATGACTGAACAGTGTGTCAGAGAAGGCTGGTACATTGGCTCGCTGAAAACATCAACTGATACACTAAAATCAGTCTGATCGTGGTAGTTGAAAACCCATCGATCATTTAGAAACATGCTGTTGCATTTCCCACCTGCTCACGTCTATTACAGTGATTCAGGCCCTAGCTCATATTTCACGAAAGGAGGGGTTTGATGGGTGGAAGGCTGCAATAGGCTATATCTTTATCAGTTTAGCAAGCACAGCAAGAGCAAAAAAATGTTCTACCCTGCACTTTATAAATATACCTACATATATCCTACATACATACATGTTTTCTACAAAATGTCTGCTGCCCTTAGCCCACTGCAAAATCCTAATACTCTGCCATTTGGATAAATATATGTAAACAAGCAATGAAGAAAAGGAATAAACTACTGTTTACTTAAGCCATGTTAATTGGCAATAGCTAAAGGCTAGTAACATCTAGAGCTGGCTGTAAAAAAAAAAAATCCTGAAAAACACTTTTCTGATACTGTCCTTTAAATTACAAACTGAAAGTGGGTATGAGGTGCTGAGAACATGAGCGCTTACAGATTGTAATGGACTGCAGAAAAAATAATGACCTGAAGTAATTTAGGCAGTTCCAGCCCTAGTGAGTAATACATTAATACATTAAATGTTGTATGCATGAATCTCAGCTGAGAATGCAATTAAAATGAAGGACATGAGTAACCAGAGTGCAATCATTTATGCACAAATAAGTAAAACAAAGCGAAACTATTCTAAAAACTATACACACAGATGCTATTTTCATGTCAAAACCTATGGCGCTTTTAAAGGGTTTAAACAAGTGACTAAACCTCTATGCTAAAAAGGTCCATTTTGCATTAAACCACTTGTTTTACATCAGACACATTGAATCATGCATTACATTTGCTTAACCAGAGGCATTTCCATTTAAAAGCAGTATGAGGAACAATTTCCATGTTGGCCGGTTTACATTTTTACACTTTTGGCTTATAGCAACAGTAAAAGCTTACTGATTAGTACTGTAAAAGGCACCCCTCTCACAATGCCACATATCTGCTATCAAAACTCCAAACCATTTGTCTAATTTGCTAACTTTCAACTGTCTTTTACTGACTCATTAGGAAGCAAAGAGCAATAACAATATTCTCGAATTCGGTGAGGCTAAAAACAGTTTCCTTAAAATGTGATAATGACCTCAGCTGAACACTTTTACTAGCTAGATGCCAAACAAAGCAGGGAACAAAGGTGCCCAGGTTATATGATACTCTTCCCCTGAGGGTACAGGTCTCTACATTCAACTTCTGCATCTACCAGGCAGTTAAACAGCTAAACAGTGGCGTGTAAATGAACACACAATGAATGCAAATTCGTTTCACTTTTCCAGTTTAAACCACTCCGAATTGGATATCTGCTTTACAGGCAAACACATTTATTTCAATATTTAATGACCTACTGATAAATCATAATGTAAACAGTATATTAATATTAGATTTATACTGTATATTGATTGCAGTGCCTTGCAGTATATTAATAGCAACATGTAATCTTCTGGAATTATAAAGGCTTAAAGTATGTAAACAAGATCCAAAACCTATGTTCACTTCCCCATGCATACAATTCAAAGCAAAAAGCATTTTATTTCTCAAAACCTATACCTCCTTATTCAGCCTACAGCAGTTTAGTCCCACCAAAGTTCCATTCAGGAATACAATTAATACAGATCAATAAAATGAATCAGCCTCATTATGATAAATTATTCATATTTTTGTACACAAGCCCACATAAATGTCATGGAAAAACAAAAAGTGGGTCCTTGGCAATTCAACGTCTTTCATGGTTAAAGTAGTGGTCACAATAATTTTACTTTTGTGGGATTACAAGATTTCAATCAAAATAGCCAGTAACACTACTAAAAGGTCATTCATGACTAATAGATCAATACAAAAAGCAACAACTTTGTGGAACAAATTCCTAATCTTCATGATTACTATAAATTAAAGACTTTCATAAAGTTTTTAAAAACATTAGGCTCTGTATAAAGCAACTATTTACTTTTTACCCATGATTAGAACAGCTTGCAGCTTATAACTAAAACGTAAAGAAAACTAATACAGAGATTTAAAAAATTAGATCTTATTTACAAAAATTTTAAGTTCCTGATCTACTTGTTTTACAATCCATTCTAAATGATAAAGCTTAATGTTTAGTTTAGCAATGATTTCTCCTGGAAGATTATGTGATTTACAGCTCCCACAGTAACCAGTCATTCTTCATGAGAGTCATTATAGACCCAGATGATTTTTTTTTTTTTTACCAGGAAGTGGTGGTAAATGTACCACAATGTATTGCATCTTCAAAGAAATCCTCAAACAATCATTGCACAATGGCAGTGATGGTTTAGCAACTCAAAGTTATTAACCAACAATCACAAAACACCTTAGAAGAAAAAAAATCTCTGTGTGGACATGCTAGTATGCTGAAATGTGAAATGCAAACCTCTTAAATATCTAAAACACAGCAGGCAAAAGCATCAGCAGGAAACCTTGCACAACTCTAGTTAGGAGCACGTGCCTCGCTCAAGCGCATGTCTCATACTTTCCAGAGACAGCCCAGAGAACCTGACGTGTTTGTGTAATCAGACGAAACAGGACTGCACAAGACAGACCTCCCATGAACGCATGCTTCAAGCAAGACAGGCATGGCCATTTAGAACCTAGCAACAGCACCCACAGTAGTGGATCCCAAACTGTGGGGTTGGGCTGCAGTATTAAATGAAATTACATTAACATCATTAATTATTACTATAATGTTAGTCTTTCCCAGACAGATATTGTAGAAAGATGCAGTAAGCAAATGAGCCCTACAATCGATTTTAGTGTTTGTGTCTGAGGACACTTTCCTATCAAAATTAAACTCTTTAATCATGGATGAGTTCCAACGCTCACAAATGAAAACATAAAAAAAAACATTTGTTTGTTGCACCCAAAATATACAAAAAACAAACAAACAAAAAAATCTGGCTGTGAGACATCCTCCTTGATGCTGAACATTGTTAATGGCTTCATAGCTTCGTGCTTAAATATAAAACAGTTAATTAGATCATTGTTTAGAGCGTGTATTGAACCGTGTGTGTCCCCACTTAACCCCTACAGAATTTCTCCGGTTGCTAGGTGATGTACACAAATATAGCTGGCTAGCTGTTTAGCTGACTACAAGCAGAAGTTAAAAGTACTTTTATACACATGCTGAGAAGTGAAATGTACCCTCTGTGTTTTACTAATCCAAATTTCAGCGAGCACACACACACGTTTAGCTGGGAAACTGTCAATTCTGTGACTTTAAGCACTCTCAAATAAATCCTTATGACCAATGAAATAAAAATTCCCTGTTATTACAAGCACAATGCATTTTATTGAGATTTTTTTTTTTCAAACTATAAAAAAAATGGTTGGTGATGCTTTTTATTGACTACTCATGACCGCTCTAACTCATATCAAATTTAATTAATATTTAATATTTAATTACTAAGAATCAACATTCAAATACTATGAAACACACAATGCTATTTAGTCAAAGCACACTCTGACAATTTATATGATTATACTTTTGTCTTTGACCTTTACAGTAATGTAAAGTTGGCTCAAATATCAAACAATAACACATGCTGCCATGATCAAATGTAATTTCATATGAGATAGGAAGATACTGTAGGTGCAGTCTAGAAATGGTTGCAAAGTCATTTCTATCACTTTTAGATCCCAGCAAATCACACTGATAAACAAATGGACAAAACTTAGATTAGTGATCTGTCTAACATATACCAGAAATGACAGAAAAAAACTGAAGGCCTCTATTTTGTCAGATAATGTCAGCCCTCATAATTCCCCTGTTAGAAAGAGACAGGTTAAATGTTGCCCATGGGGAAGTTCCAGAGTGAAAATCACAATTAATCAAGGCAAACATAAAGGCTAGTCAAAAAAGCATCTAATGGCCCACAGTTTTTTGGAACGCGGTACTGTTTTGAAGACACAAGTCCCAATTTGGTTTCAGTCGAACACTGCATTCTATAATATCATCATACTAAGTCAAACATGGTGGAGATGTGTGGAGTTGCTTCTCTGCTTCAGGACCTTGGCACCTCGCCATAACTGATGGAACTGTGAATTCTGCGCTCTACCAGATAATTTTGCAGGAGAATCTAAAGTTTATATGCAGTTAAGTAATGCAGCAATTCAATGATCAGAAGCAGATATAGCCCAAAATAAACAAAATAAAGACAATGTAAATGTTGAATTGCATGCAATTTTTTACATTGACTTAGAGGGCTCTAACATTTAGGCACTACTGCTCACAACTTACAATACAGTGTGTCCATCAATGGCAACATGATCACAACCAAAAACCTAAATATTGTGAGAGCAATTGTTTCAGTATATTAGTTAGGTTGTCATTCTTTTATACAAGCAGTAATGTTTTCTGTTCTGGATTATCTCTTATACAATAAATTGTTAAAGCAATTGAATGCACAGAGCTGAGAAATAAACATAATTTATTTTATACACAACAATCTTGTTCACATTCCAAACGTGCCCCAACTCTACAATCTTAAATGGTGTATCGTCAGGGTGACATTTACAGCAGATGAGTGTTGTACACAAGTGCATAAGTTGATAAGATTTTTTGACTTTCAGAACCAAAAAGTCATTTTGCAACGTTTTCTTCTTAAAGTACTGAAGTTTTAAAAAGTAATGCTACTCCTCTTCCAAAAAAATACACTAACTGGACAAAAGTATTGGGACATGCCTCTTAATTACCGAATTCAGATGGCCCCTTAATTCCAGTGAAGGTTAATCATAATGCTTCAGAATACAAAGACATTTTGGACTCCATGCTTCCATCTTTATGGGCACAGTTTGGAGAAGAATCTTTTCTATTTCAGTATGCATTTGCCTTTGTGCACAATGCGAGGTGAAGACATGATTGGAGGAGTTTGATGTGGAAGAACTTGACTGGTCCAGAAAGAGCACTGACCTCAACCCAACCATCACCTTTATGATGAACTGGATCAGAGATAAGAGGCAGGTATCATCGTCCAACATCATTATCTGATCTCATAAATGCTCTACAGAATGAATGGCACAAATTCCCAAAGACACTCCAACATATTTTGGAAAGCCTATAAAAAGGAGTGGAAGCTGTTATAGCTGCAAATGGGCACCAACTCCAAATTAAAGTGTATGTATTTGAATGCCATTAAAGTCCCTGTTAGTGTAACAGTCAGGCATCCCAATTATTGTCCATACAGTGTGTGTTTTTTTGTTTTTTTTATCAAATGCAGAGCAAAGAGAAGCTCTGACTATATCTTTATATCCTTGGGCTTTTAATCCATGATAAAGAGACAGTTGTGGGTCACGCATGATAACAGTAGTTATCACTCCCACAGCTTGCCACAGTTGCTGTATTGAAGGGGGTTGCCAAATATATCCTGCCTATTTTTTTATGTTAGATCAGATCAAATGGATAGCTGCTCTACAAATGGAGCAGCGCATAGTGAAGCTAAGGCCTAGGCACAAAACTGTAAAAAACGAAATTAAAATTGGCCTCTTTACTTTATGTTACATAACACTCACCCCATGTAAAGTGCCGTTCCTGACTTAACTACATGGAGCACACACTATGCTAGTTGGGGAGAAGCTCTGAAACATTAATCCACATCTGTAAACTGTAAAAAGTGCACATGAATTACACTATGTGGATAAAAGTATTGGGACACCTAATCATTACACATTACAATACGGACTTTATTGAAATAGCAATCAGATACAGATATTTTAATATGAAGTAAGGGGCCCACTGAATTCAATAATCAAACACATTTGTCCACATGGTGTAAGTGCACAGCAGCTCTAAACGCAAAAGGGCCTGGTTAAAGTCTCTAGGATAAGGGCCCAGCTGCTTATCATTGTGGTGTCTGCCTGGAAAAGCGAGACTGTTAATGAGCGGCATTCCAGCAGTAAATAACACAAGAAAGGGCAAAAAAAAAAAATCACAGACATCAGTCTTCCCACCACTCTGGAAATGCCTCATACTATGAGCTCATTAATTAAATATAAGTTTGAACCATAGGTGTAGGGAAATTAGATTAAAGACTGAGAATTAAAAAAAGAAAAGAGTTGAAGCACCAGAATAAACAAAGCAACTTTCGGGATAGTTAGCTATATTTAGCATCTTACCTTTTTTGAATCACATACATGTTTTTGTTGCAATTTTACCAGTCAGGTAATCACATATAAATATTTTAGTTGACAATTTGTCTTTATTCAGGGCAGAAATATATTTTTCCCGTTTTATAGCAGTAGCCACTGTAGTAATTTCAATTCCAGCAAAAATGAATAACGTTTAACTTGCTACCCTTTGCTGTAAGGTTACTTGAAGTGAGATACAAGATAAAACTTCACCTCAAAGAACCTATCATTTCAAATATGCTTAAAAAGCTATCCTGTTACACTGGAAAATTAAATGAAAATTCAGTTTACAAGAGTTTTGGTCTGTTTTAAACATATTTACCAGGCTCACAGATATATGCCAGGCTCACACAAACATACTCAAGGTTTAATCCAAAACCCTTCAGGAGGATAATAGGAGTGTGTCAGAGCTGTATAACCAAACAAACTCAGAACAAGAGTAGATATCATGGTGAAAAGACAGGAAAATTGCTACGGTGCCATGTGCAGAAACGTTCCACAACTTCCAGCGGCTCTGATTTTTTACTGAATGAGGGAAAAGGCCACGCGACGTTTAATCCAAACCCTGCTGGCCTAGCGAACGGCTACAATCACTTTAAACATATTCGAGTCGGAAAAAAGTTGCAATGATCAACAGATTACTGCGCGTCTTATGTTTCTGGGTCTTCGTTAACATGTGGAAGAGGTAATCATGGTAAACGCGCAATAAAACACACACTCAGCCCAGAGATGCTTGTAGGCGGGTTCCTACCTGACATGAATCTTCTGCCTTCAGAGATGTGCAGGACATAAGCCCTTATTCTTCAACTTTGATTAATCCTGTAGGACAACTGGTGCGCCTGCATTGAAGAGCAGGAGCAGATTTGTCGTGTGCTGCAACACGACTGGAAAAAACGCGTCTCAGAGAGACAGGATTTCGGACTACTCTCCGTACACCAACCTCCGTACACCAACATTAGATCTGTTGATCTGGAGGAGGCGGGGCTAAGCATCGGCTGGGTCTGGGGTAAGCAGAGAAGGTGGGGCTTGGGGATGTGTAGGTTGGAGAGTGTGGAGGGTACCAGGGGGTGGGGGCTGGTTCACACTTCAGATCATGCTTTTACATTTCAAACCGGTATCCGAATGTCCCACATTTTTTCTTTGCACATTTAAGGCCAGATAGTTCCATTCCATTAGAAGTTTCTTGAACTACTCCTTAACTAATCTTAATGTTAATTGATATCATGTGAACACCACTAGTTATGTCAATAGTATTTCAGAATAATAATCTTCAAACTTTATTGATCCCAGAGGAAATTGCGTAAGACACACAGAGACACGGAGACAAGAATAATACATTTAAAGTCTAAACAATGAAACTCTGTAGAAAAACTCGATATGAAATACACCATGCTACACAACTGCTCTGCAAAAATATAAAAAATAAGTAACTTAAAGTTATGTTAATTACTAATAACACAGATGGTAGTTAGATGTTTGCTACTGATTGTAGGAATCAGTAATATTGACATCAGCACTGGTATTCACATGTTAAGGCCATTGCACATAAGATGTTGCACACTTTGAAATGATTCAATGTCCGTTTAGAAAATTTCACATGCTAATGCACATTGGTTAGACTATCACACTTAATAAGATATTGTGCATATAAGGTTTTAGCACCTAATAAGAACATTGCACGATATTGCATGTGGAAGACTGTTGCACATCATAGCAAAATGCACATAGTGATAGATATTAAAACTGGTAAAAATAAAAAGATCAACAAAGTAGCAACAGCGTCAGATTATTGTGTGGATATGCAAATTAGAGAGGAAGAATTTTCTGTGGTGTTTAGTGAAGCACTTTATGCTTGTGAGTTTGTCACTAAAAATAATTTTCACATCTGCCACCGCACTGTAGAGTGGAGATCAGCACTGTTCATGATGGACTGAAGTTTAGACCATGTTCTCCTTTCAGACACAGTCAAGCTGCATTCACACTTCAGATCATGGTTTTGGATTTCAAACAAATGTATAAATGTCCTACAGTTTTTGTCATGCATTTAATATCAGTTTGTTTCATTCCAATGCATAGTTACAGTAGTTTCTTCAACTAGCCTTTAATTCATCTTAATCTTAAATCATGCTAAGCTAGAGGCTCAGAAGGTAGTCGGTTTGAATCCCAGGACTGCCAGTGGCACCACAGGAAACCAATGAGCAGGGTACTGTCCCCACACATTGCTCCCTGGGCGCTGTCTTCCTGGCTGCCCACTGCTTTACTTAGTGGATGGGTTAAATGCAGAGGAAGAATTTTGTGATGTTTATGCAACAATGGGACTCTTAAAAATTCGTGTTGAATCTTGGATGGAACATGGAGCACATGAAGTGAACTTGTTGACTTTATAGGATTCATCCAGCAGCCACAGTGTATGACACCCTCCGAACTGTCATCTGCCCTTCTTCTGGGTGGGGACCACGGTTGTCCCTGCAAGAGGACAACTCTGTATGTCTGGGGCCTGGGTCTCTTGTCTGCTCAGGGTGCTGGGGGACGGGGCTGTGATTCACAAAACACAATTAAACATTTACATGGAGAAACCTTATGAACACAAGCGTGCTCACACACAGGTGTACACACAAGCATTCAAACATGTGTAATCACCAGTGCTCACAGACACAGACTGTCTTGTCCTGGTGATGCTTTAAAACATGTTGTAATGTAAGTTATGTGTGCTGCTATTGTAAATGCTAACTGTAATATTTTACATTTAGTATTAAACGTGATTCATGCAGATATTGCTGGTTGTTTTCTCTTTTTTGTCAGTAGGTAAGGAAACAGTTTATCTATTGGTTTGTTTTTTTCCCTCTCTCTATCCTCCTTTTTCCACCTTTTTTATTATGAGATTTTTTTTCTTTTTTTCTTTTCTACTTTCACCCCTCATCAGGCTTCTTCTGCTGCTTGTCTTACATACTATGCTAAAATAAAAACATATTCAGAAACTAATAAATTAATAAATACATAAATAATATAATATAATATAATAAAAGCCTGAGAATGATAATAGGGCATCTACACGTACATGCTGTCATGTGTTATCTATGTGACTGACAGGCTGGTGTGAGACTTTAAAGGATTGAATGCATGATTTATTGTCTGCTTATTTGGTTTTGTTCTGTTTAGACCTCACTGAAAGATTCATATCAGATGTGAAAGTAAATCAGATTTGGGATACCTGTGTGAAGACAACAAATACAAATCACTTCACATAGCAATCCTCCATTATTTATTTTTGTGTAATGTTCAGTATTGTCCATAATTCCAAGTGAAATCATCAGGATTTTTACAGCTGAGAGTTAATTAATTATGCTTAACTTCATAGTTACCATACCATTTAAAAGACAGCATTCTTCATTTCCCATAGCCTTTGATTGTAGTGTAGTATTTTTGTTTATTTTTTCTTAAAATATAATTGATAACTATGCATCAATGAGCTAAATGTAGCGAAAGACTGTCACATTTTTCACATTGTGCGCTTCACAGTGGTGTGTTCAGCCTTAACTAAAAGGAGCCGCTTAACTTTAATTTAATTTCAAGTTCCCCTCACCCTCTCACCACCCTCACCTATCTCAACCTCAGAATCCCTCCCCAAGGTTATTTCGCTCATGAATACAAAGCAAATACATGTAGAATATATCATTAATTACAAATGATATTTATTGGTGTGCATGTGAAATGTTGAACAGTTAGTACAAATTTGGGAATGTTTTGTCCATTGGACACTTTGGCATGAGATAAAAAGAATGAACTCAAAAGACAAGTTTGAGCCGGCAAATCAAGTGCAAACGTGTGTTTGGTTATCATTTACTGGATTATAAACCACAGCTGGCGCCCTAGTGGTTACGTAGTTGCCCCTGCAATCAGAAGATTGTGAATTTAAATCCCAGGACTGCTGGTGCCACTGAGGTACCCCTGAGCAGGCTCTGTTCCCACACACTGCAACCTGGGTGCTGCATCTCTGGCTGCCTGTTGCTTCACTTGGTGGATGGTTTAAATGAAGGTTTCCACACTGTTCACACTTTGTGCTGTGGTGTGTTCATGTGTGAATACAAAGGGACAGTTACAGAAGTAATAAAAAGCTGTCAGCTCTTTTTTGCAGGGCAGCATAAATTAGATGCACTTGATATTGAACATTGCTGCCTGCTGCTGTCAAATGAGTCACAATTTTAGGAGGATGGATTTTAAAGAACATTTTCATTTAAATGTATAAATTATGATAAGGGACACAAAGTCACAACATGACAAAAAAAATCAGCATTTATTGGAACAAAACAGTCAGGGTTTACACTGCCTGGGTCCCAGTAAAAGGCTTAACTAATATGTTGTTTTAATCTGATGCCAGGAGGTCTAATT
>JBBKCR010154903.1:0-17427 GCA_037577295.1 Ladigesia roloffi
TCTCTCTCTCTCTCACTGTCTGTTGGTCATCTGAGTTTTTTTACTTCATGCCCTGAGTGACACTTTCTTGCTGTATTGTATAAAAACTAATAAAGGTAGTTGTGTTATAAATAATACTACAAATTAAGCTACACACACGCACACACACACACATACATACCTGGTGTGGAAATAAAAATAAAAAAATTAATAAATAAATCCAATGATCATAAGTTAATAATAGAGAGTTATGTTGAGATGAAAACTCTTCTTCATTACATTTTACTTCATAATTGCAACCGCATGTGTTGTACTCATTGTTGCAAAACTTGTTCTGTATTTAGTTGTTTGTTATCGTGATCAAAACCACTGATCTGAAGCTCAATGCTGATGCTCTCTTGTAAATAATGTTCTAATCAGCAATAAATATAACAATTTCTGAAGAATACACATCAATTGCATGCTTAAAATAACATACAGGTTAAAGCCAGCCAATTCAAAACAACCCGACCCACTTACTGGTTAAACCCAGCCCGTTTCCGGGATAGGCTCCGCCCAGTCGAAGTACAGATACAGATACAGATCATTCATCTGGTTAACAGATACAGATACAGATAATGCTGTACTCACTCATCCCTATCCTGTACCTCCACTGAGTTGTAACAAAACCCCTGGTGGAGGTTGGACCTTCTGGACGAGTACACAGTGACCTCTATCATCATCACTAACAGAGGAGACTGCTGCGCAGAGAGGATCAACGGTGCTGAGATTCACATTGGAAACTCACTGCTCAGTGATGGAAACAGCAATCCATGGTAAGAGTTTTTTTTTTTTAAATACAGACTTTTTTAAGGTTGGCTGTTGCAAAAAACATTTCACTGCATTTTGTAACATGTATGATGGTGTTTGAGCAAATAAAATCAGAATCTGAAAAATCTGAATCTGAATCAGGCAGCTTAAAATGTTTGTAAGAGAGAACTCGAACTGCTAATTTTGTTATATCAGCATTCAGATGCCCACACTGACACGACTTGTCAGAACCAGACTTTTAGTTGGAGTTGTTGTAACGCACATGTGTCCAATCATGTACAGTCCTGTGCCAAAGCCATCCCTCATTGCTTCATAGTTTCTTTCAAAATATCCAGACTTCCTTGGATTAGTTATGTTGAGGAAAAGCTCTCCGGGCTTCCTAAAGTACTTTTTAAAGTCTCTCATCTCTGTCCAGTCCCTGGACCTGTTTCAGATGAATGGTTTTGTTTGTTAAGCCACACAGTGACATTCACATGAATCATTCAAGCATAACAAAGCACATGAAACTTAAGGCCTGAACTTGTGAAACACTTGTCTCTTTACATACACTTGCAGTAAGAAATGGTTCTTATTTCTTACATTTAATCTACTCATTATGCCTTTTAAATATCTTATCTTAACATAAGATCCTTTGAAAGGCAGAAAATGGTCATTTTGTACCAACAATCAATATAAAAAAGCATGAGTGGTGGTTCAAGACTTTTGCACAGTACTAAATGTGCTGTTTTCTTCTTCTTCTCCAGGGCAGGGAAGATCATCAGCATCTCTGACTTTAACCTTTGAGAAAGCCCTGTCAGGTTGTTATGTTAATGTGGTCATCCCTGATGACAACAAGCGGATCTTGACTCTCTGTGAGGTGGAGATTTATGGATATCCCACGCCGAAGGGTGAGTAGAGTGACTCCTGGCATAGAGCTGCTGTTGTTTATAACATGAAACACACACACAGTTTAATCAATGTGACACTCCCTCATTCGTTAGACCAAACATAACACCCCTACTGGTTAGACCATCTGACACAAATCCATCAATTACACCATCCAACAACCCCACTTGTATGACCCCTTAGCATGATCCCACTGGTTAACCCATCTGACAAATACCCACTCGTCAAGCCAGGGGTGTCAGAAGCATTTTGAATGTAGGGGGTGCATAAGTCTACATGTGGGGATGGGGGCATGCAAAAGTCTTGTCCTTTTAAGGGGTGGGGGTGTTCGGAAATCCCTTTTGAATCTTGAATCTTTTGCAACAGAATCCAATCCACTTAATCGATAGCAGAACAATCACCACTGAAAATCCCCTCCGTGTTTGCCTCCAAATCACCTTATGCAAGTAGAATGAGTCATCAGTGCATAGACAGGCTGCTCGGATTTCCAGTGGTGTGTGTATTCTTCTATCAATTTGATGGAGTGGATCCTTTTGTGAAAGATTCAAGATTTAACAGCGCTGGTGAACTAATTATTTATGTTAAATGTTAGGGCGTCCGAACAAATAATTATGAAATGTGAGGGACGCGACTGAATGGCAACAATGATCATGCGTCAAGCCATTCCAAATCACAGTCAGTGAAGGACATAAATCCTCCAGAATTCTCTCTTATTAAACTAGCCCTGCCTAACTTAAAGCAGAACTTCTTCCAAATGAATGTGATGGTTAGTACGACACAATAGGATTTCAGTCCAGCATCTGACCAATTGCCAATGAGTGTACTGTATTTTTATATGTCCAGGGAGACCTTCTGGACTGATTTTATATAGTACTAGGTGGCTGCCTTTCAAGAGACTACTTTCTGTGCAGGACAGAATGTGGCACTGAAAGGAAGAGCGACCCAGTCCAGCCTTTATGGACACTATTTTCCATCCAGCGCCATTGATGGAAACTGAGATGGTCTGTTCTTTCATGGTTCCTGCTCACACACTAACAATGACCTCAGTCCCTGGTGGAGACTGGACCTGCTAAAACGGCACAAAGTGTTTTCCATCACCATCTGCAACAGGATGGATAATGTTCCCGAAAGACTAAAGGGTGCTGAGATCAGGATCGGAGAAAGTCTAGATGATAATAGAAACAAAAACTCGAGGTGAAATTCCATCATTTGTTTATAAACATCCATAATATCTGCTATGAAATTTTAAAACTCTGTTGGTGATAATTTCCTTTCATCTCCTCACCAGGTGTGCTGTGATTCCATCCACATACCAGCCCATCATGACCTTTCAGTGTAACGTGATGGAGGGCCAGTACATCAACATTGTGATTCCAGGAAGGCGGGAGTATCTCACCCTGTGTGAGGTGGAGGTTTCTGGAGCTCCTCTGATCTGAACATCCTGCCTGGCTTTTGTGACAAAACTGCAGTGCAGATAATTTTCTCATAAAAAAAAATAAAATCCAAAAAAGCTTTAGGACACTATTTTATTCTTCTTGTGATGAATGGGATGTTTCTGTGGTTGACTGCCTATTCTGAAAGAAAATAACTCAAAATTAATAGTTCTGATGTCTCAAATTTTGATCATTTTTGTTGTTCAAAACTAAATAAGAATCCAAAATATATTCAAAGATAAGATTTTACTTTCAAGTTTATATCAAGATAATAAAACAATCATTTGTTCAGGATTTCTTATTTTAAATGTATTTTATTTTTATTTTGTTTCTTTTGTTCAGTTGTTAATATTTCTTAAATGTTCATTTTTTATAAATAAACTTAACTTGGATGGTGTTTTTCATTTCTTTACCGTGTAAGAAAACCAACCGATTTGTCTTTTTTTAAATACAGTAACATAAAATACCCTGAAAACATCCACACATCCTTCATATTTACATATACTTACATTCACCAATTTATAGCACTGTAATACTCTATACAGGGTTGCCAACTCTGACGCATCTCAACTCTCCGATTCCTTACGCTGAAAATCTATTTTATCTATCGGATCTGGGCTGCCGATTGCGCCGGGCCAAACACCACGTGCAATTAATAAACTCTGCCTTACGCACGGCTAAACAGGCAGAGAGGTGCTCCCTCCTGTGCACACTCCTCGACGGTAGGTGGCGCACGTAATGATGCTGCACTCGGTTTCTAATCCGGAATGGACTCTAGCGGCAAAGAACTACATTTCCCAGAGTTCTGTTCGTGCATGACAGGACCCGGCGGTTGTCTGTGGTGGAGCCGCTGTTTATCTGTGCTACACTCAAAATGGACTAAAAGTTTTGGCGACGATACTGATATTAACCATTATTTGTGAAGGTAATTGTGTTTAAATACGTCTTAGAGATGCCAATGTTTACTGTATAACAGTATAGAAGGAAAACTGTGTTACGCTGTTCGGTGAATGAATTAAGCAACAGCAACACTGCTGTAGGTTAAAATATTATTATTGCAGTCATTTAAATAGAGCTAAAGCTAACGTCCTGTTTACCAGCTTCTCATTCCAACGTTCCGTTCCGCCTTAAATAACGTGCCACCTGCATTATTTAAGGTGGATCAACTTCCGCACATTTACTAATTGATCCAGAGCATTAAAATCTTATTAATTTTGTTGGGGCGCCCATGACATTGTTTCTACTTTGGAGCACTTAGGGTAGGGTCTGACCACTTCACACCAGGAAGACCTGACCCACATTACTTACGTTCAGCCAACAAGTTATATCAGCTTGGTTCTTCTCAGAGACGCTTGCGCCCATTTTTCCGTTTCCAACATGGACTTCAAAAGCGAATTATTCACTCACTACCTAAAATAATATAACCCATAAAATAATATAAGCCCCCTCCAATCAGAAAGTAGTAGTCTACGCAATTGTTGAAATTAGCGATAATTGATCATAGATAGATAGATAGATAGATGTTTTATTGTCATAGTGTCACTATAACGAAATGTTGGGGCTAACGCGCAGATGAACACAATAAGAGTTCTAAATATATATTTACAAATGTAAATATATGAAAAATAATATTAAATAAAAAAAATGACAAGTTGTTGATTAAGCATAGAATGACAGTAAATACAACTAAAGATACGTTATGTGCATGCTTATATAAAGCAGAATTCAAGGCTGGTGCTATAATATACAAGTGAAATATTATATTTATATATATGTATATATGTATATATATATATGTATATATGTGTGTGTGTGTGTGTGTATATTTGTGTGAGTTTGGTTTTTTTTTTACTCCTCCCTAGAATGAAGCAGGAATATCAGGACCTCATATTGCAAGCCTCCACTGCAAAGGGTCTACAGATCGGGGCCAAGATTCAGACCCTGTGGAGCGGTTATGGTCAGATAGTGAGAGTGCACCTGGAGGGCTGCGAACATCCATCTGTGGTTGTCAAACATGTGATGTTCCCTCAAGAGTCTAAACACCCAGGAGGTTGGAACACGGACATCTCTCACCAACGCAAGGTCCGGTCCTACCAGGTAGGAGTCCCAGACCTTTCAGTCTCCTCACACAATCTGAGCATGAGACAGTCGGTGCTTAAACTGAATGGTTTTGCACTGTAAGTAAAATTTTATGGATGTGAAACTTTATGTACTAATAACCCTCCTTACCTGTATCATATTCAACACATCCTTTCCAGGAATATTAAGAAATAACCTATGCCCGAACACCCCAACACCTTTTCAAGCAGAGAACTGTTATGTCTCCTTCGCTGGATGCTTATTTAGAACTTGTGGGTCCAGCTCATCCCTGTAGGCCAAGACATATTTCTCTAAACATTCTGCTTCTGTCTGAAGAAGTTTGAACCACAGGGAACCGTATGATATCCTTTTTTCATGATCAGGAAAAAGTGAATTTCACCCAAAACCAATAGTTTGGACCTTTGTGAAATAAATAACTGCATACTTTAAAATGGAGAAAATTTCTATTTTTAAAGTATGTTCTCTGGCTTGTAGTTTACCTGCCTATTATAAATAAATTGTTTAAAAAAAAGTCAATTATATATACTTAATGTGACCTCTTTTATCAGGTGGAAACGTATTGGTATCAGAACTACAGCACCAAAGACTGTTGCCGGATCCCAGAATGCCTTGCTGCCCAGTCGTTTGGTGATGAGCAGCTGATTGTTCTGGAAGACCTGGATGCGGCCGGTTTCCCGGGAAGGAGAACTAGCATAAAGGATGCGGAAATAAAGGCGTGTCTTCGTTGGATTGCTAGTTTCCATGGCCTGTTCCTGGGCGTGTCTCCAGAGGGTCTCTGGCCAGTGGGCACCTATTGGCACCTGGAGACCCGTCCAGACGAGCTGGAGGCCATGGCAGACCAGAAGCTGAAAGCGGCCGCAGGGAAGATTGATGCGGTCCTGAACAGCTGCCGCTTTAAGACCATTTTACATGGAGACGCCAAGCTGGCCAACTTCTGCTTCTCGCAGGATGGCCTGCGTGTCGCTGCCGTGGACTTCCAGTATGTTGGGGGCGGCTGTGGGATGAAGGACGTGGTCTATTTCCTTGGCAGCTGCATGGACGAGAGGGAGTGTGAGAAAAAGGCCGCTACTTACCTGGACTTCTACTTTTCTGAGCTGAAGGACTCTGTGAGCAAGGAGGTGGATTTCACTGCGCTGGAGGACGAGTGGCGAAGTCTGTTTGATTTTGCATGGACCGACTTCCATCGCTTTCTTCTGGGCTGGATGCCAGAACACTGGAAGGTCAATCGGTACAGCAAGAGACTCGCACAGGGTGTTCTCAAAAAACTCTGTCAAGGTTCAGACACCTGATATATTTTCACAGGGGTGGGATAGGGGGGTGTCAAAAAGAGCTCATTTAATTGGTGCCTAAAAACAATATATAAGCTTTTATGTCAGTAAAGTTTTGTAGAACCTGTACATTATGTGGAACTTCTTTAAACCTTGTAAAGATTCTTGACACGTATTCCTCATTTACGTGTTAGGAAGGATAAAAGAACCCGCACACCAGCTGTACAGGCAAAACCAAACAATGCCAAAAAAATTATCACTACTGTTTTAGTGTTTTGTAGCATAATTTACATTTACGGCATTTAGCAGATTCTAATATAAGGGGAACACCCTAACTACAGGGCATAGTCTCCCTGGATTAACTTTGGGATGTGTGTCTTGCTTAGGAGCCCAGTGGCGATTTTCTGAAGGTAGGATTAAAACCCATGACATCTTTATCCAGAGGCAAATATCCTACTCACTTGGCCACCGCCACCAATAATTTGGTTGATGAGGTTACAAATATCTTTAGCTTTACTTTTTTTACATATAGTGTGTGGGTTCTTCTGTACTTGCTTTTTGGTCCTTCAGAACAGCCATATATTTAACAGGTGCTGACTCAGGGTTTTTAGAGAGTGGAAAGTACTTCCTAAACCAGGGGTAGGCAACTCCGGTTCTGGAGGGCCGTAGTCCAGCACGTTTTGGTGATTTCCCTCCTCAGAAACACCTGTTTCAACTTGCCAGGTAATTGTCAGGTTTAGTGAATGTGTTTGTGGAGGAGAACCATCAAACTGTGCTGGCCCTCCAGGACCGGAGTTGGCCACCCCTGTCTTAAAGCATCTTGATTAACTGGAATGCTTGTTTGTTTGCATAAAGGAGTGTCCTGTGATATCGGTAATGATGATTATTGTGCCACCCTAAACAACACAGACCAGTTAAGTGGCTATATTAACAAATACAGTGTGTCTGAAATCGTGCACTTGCACACTTTTAATGCAAACTTCACACTAACAACCCAGCTAAAACTGAAGGTGCAACGGGATGTTGCACTCATAAGGGCCAAAAACTGCAATGTGCAGTTAAGGACATTACTCACACTAAATGTTCCAGTGCACTCACGTAAGTGTGGGATTTCGGACACACTATAATGTTCACTGAGCCTCAACTGATGTGTCTGCTTGTGGTGCTAAAATAAATAAAGCTGTTAAAAGATGTGAGGTCCTACATCACACCTAAAACTTTAGGGTTAGGAACTGTACATTACCATGACTGTATGTGTTCCATGATAGAATATTATTAGTTAACAAACTAATCAGTCAGTACAGGAGCCTCTGGCATTTACCATTACAATAAGAGGAGAACCAGGCCCAACAGCTGGTGGATTTCAGGGCAACATTTTTCGAATATCACAAGTCTACTCTGCATTGATTTTTATCTCTACATACCAGCATTCTTTTTATTCCTGGGCTATATGTTTTTCAGGTTTTTATTCAGCACTAGATGTCTCTGTTGTGTAGTGGAGAGCACACAGAGCCCTGCCATTCAAACTGGTGAACTGATCTCCGGTCACTTGGAGGATTTTTTGTTGCCCAGAACATTAGGTGTAATAATTTTCATAATGATAATCCTCAATAGAAATTGTGCTTTAATGGTGAACTAACCATGTTAATTGTCACTTCATATATCTAACCACGTGTGCATTTCTTTCAGAAGAACAGGATTGCCAAAGTTAACTCGTTAAGAAGTCAACGAATAAGTTCAGAATGAGTTGTTGTAAAGCTGCACCAAAACAGACAAAATATTGTCTTTCACTCTTCAAATTGTGATTTCAATATATTAAAGTGCTCATTTCTGGTACAAAATAAAAAGTCTTAAAGCCTGTAAATATTGTTATAAATGGTATATTTACTCCTCCAATCCACACAGTCCATATATGGAATGGAACAATTTACAGCTAATTTTCAAACCATGGCTTTTGTGATGTCACAAAACCAACATGTCTCCTTAATCTGGCTACATCAGTTTAACTCCACCCATTAATTAATCAATTCACCATTACTTTTAATGCATAAAAATTTTACTTTTGTTGGATTACATGAAGACCTTGATTCTTCAGATCATCCAGTATATATAACATTTATAAAAGTTATCAGATGATATATATTGGGATGGGAACTCACCAAGCCTGGGATCTCATTTATAAAATGTTTCATAGAACTCATACTGAAGTGTACCTACGACCAAAAGACGAAAATGGCGTACGCAAAGGAAAAGTCAGATTTATGAAAATGTGCTCACGGACCACTCCAAGCAAATTCAGCTTTATAAATCGCACCAAACGCATGTGGATTTGCCACTTATTCCGCCCTCGACACGCCCCTGTTCATGCAAATCACCTCATGAATATTTAAGCTTATTTATTTTATTATTGTATTTTATATACTTTTGTTCTAATTTTGTTTTATTTAAAAATGAAATTGCTAAACCTAACCTTGACATTTGTGTGTGGAAAGCAAAGAAAAAATGTTTTGCATAAAGAAATGTAATCTGTTCATGGGTTACAGTTTGCGCACATATACGCACATCCTGGTCCGTTTTGTGCGTACACAGCGGTTATATATGACCGGCTGTGGTGGTAAAGAGCGCATTGGTTACAAGGACAGTCCCCTGGAGCAACTGTGGGTAAAGTGTCTTGCTTAAGGACACAATCTCTGAAAGTGGGGCTTGAACACATGACTTTGAAATCTGCCTGTAAAATTGTGGTCACCAACCCTCAAACTGAAGATCGGATCTTCTGCCATGTTTGGTGCAAACCTACACCTAACATGCTGCCCCTCCCACTTCCTTACCTCTCCAACCAATCAGGGACTTCATTAAGGGACATTAGCTAGAGCAGTTGTTGCAGATTGGATTTTGCAGTCCTGCCCTCTAACAGGTCTGTCCTTAAAGCACTTCTATTGTTTCATTGTTATTTGTTATGCACAATGTGGATTGTGGTAGTTTTAGAGGACCATTGTGGTTCTGGAGGAACCTTAAGTCATTTAATTGCATAGTGTTCTTAAAACAGACTTATTTGGAAGGTAGACCTCCAGGACCAGGGTTGTTTACCACCAACCTAAAATCACTGTGATTAATATAGAAACACCCCACGCACACTACCATGCCTGTAGCATGTCCTCCATCAGAGAACAGCTGGTGGTCTCTTATTTTAATGGGGTGGGTATTTTGGAGCTATAAGGGGTGTGTCCAATAAAACGACTAACAAGTGGCATTCAAAGGTAGGTGTTTCTGTTAAAGTGACCAATCAGAGCGCAGGGTATCATAGCTACAAAAAAAGAAGTCCACATTCCAGTGGACAAAGAGGCTTTATATATTTACACTTTCAGTAAACCTTCTGCAAAATCCAAGAAAAGAAAACACATACGGTTGTTAAGAAATCTTTGGTTAGTCATTACACAAATGCTTAACGAGCTCGTTAAGGTACGTATGTGTGGGGAAACTGCAGCTTTGCTCTTGGGAAAAAAGTACAGTTATGCAAAACTCTGAAACACACACTTCTTGATCTTAACAGCCTGCAAGAGCACGGCCCATTTACAAACAGCACTGTGCTAAAGTCTTGAGTCCCCCTCATGTGTAAAGTGGCCATTAGTGTCATGCCTGTGCACACCATAGCACACAGTGTGAGCAACATCTCGGCATTTAACACATTCACTCGAGTCAAGCAATGGGCAGCCAACAGCAGAGAGTGTGGGGACAATATCTTGCTCAGTGGTGCCATTGGCTGTCAAACCCTCAACCTTCTGATTGCTGAGGAAAATCTCACTAACCCCCAGGCCACCAACTGTCCATTATATTTTGCTTTCACAGATCCAGACTTTCTTGTAAATTTTACTGTAATCATGAGGAACAGTTTTCCAGGTTTCCTGAAGGACTTGGTGTAGCACACGCATGGAAATGACATTCTACTGTACTGATTGAGACTGATGTGTGTGTATATAAATAAGCCGAATCGGATGCTTCGTTATTGAATCGTTGTGAAACTTCACGTGAGACTGATGCTAAGTGTGACAGCTGCAAAAATATGAAACCTAAATTATTGCAGTTGGCTTACTTCAGTGCAGGTAATGAGTCTGTTAACATAGACAAAGGCCAAAAATGAACAGAAATTTGGAAGGAAAATGAATAATACAAATACCAATATATTACTTAATAAACAATATTAATTCTATTTTGTTAGGAGAGCATCTGGCACTCTCAGTGTCTGCCGAGAAAACTCTGGCCCTTGGAAAAATATAGTTGATGATACCTGTCATAGAATGACTTTCAGTAAGGGAGGTTTTAAAAGCAGATGTCTGGGTCTATTCACCTCCACTGTGAACACTTCTGACTCTGAGCTTTACACCAAACCACTCTGTGTATACATTTAATTATAGAGATTTTTGATAGATCAGTGTCGTTGTATTGTCATGGGGCATACAACCGTTGTGAGGAAAGGATTGCGGAGGTGTTTGGAACATGACTTCCGAAGTCTGAACTCTGCTCCTGACAGGAATTCCACTAAACAAAGAAAAGGCAATAACAAGATTAAAATGCCAGACCAGATTAAACAGAGTAGAAAGAAAAGTGGCTCATGAGCAGCTGGAGGTGCAGCAATTAAAAACATTTTGTTTGAACTGCCTTGACAGCCCGACACAGCAAGGGAGGAAAATAATGATGATGAAGAAGATGATGATGATGATGGTGAGAAATATGTCGCCACGCCCAGCCCTTCACTCTACTGTAGTTCTACAGCAACACCTGATCAGAGGATTCTGTAATTTTTCTGAAATTGTTAAATCAAATCTAATAATATGAAATAAACTATTGATAAAAAATTATCTTTATGGTTTCAAGGAAAATTATTGAAACGCCTCCATCCATCCATCAATTTTCTACGCCTTTATCCCACACTCGGCAAAACTGATTTTTTCTATTTACTTGTTTATACTGCACATATTGTTTTTATATTTTTCCAGTGAATTAAATCATCTTAGCAAGTGTAGAGATAAAACAAATGATCATATTTCAAAATAAATAAAAAATAAGTAAATCATGGCAAAATTTGAGATTCCTGTAAAACTTCATAATTAAAATCTGCTTGTTCTGTGGGATAATAGAACCAAGTGTGGAGGGACAAAGGTAGGCTCGTTTAAAATAATGAAATTCATTAGATGTTAATTTTAAGCATCTAATGTAATTTTTACATTTTGTTCAAATTTAAGTTAACCACTTAAAACATAATTAAAGGGCTGTGTTAAGTTTACCGGTGGATTCCAGGACAAACCAGATCAATATTACATACTGGTTTATTTTTAAACTGGCCAACAAGATCTGAAATAGCTTCAGGTTTAGTCCTGCTGTTACACTACAGAGTTTGCTAGTGTATTGATTACTGATGTTAGTGTATAGATAATTGTTTGTTCATATATTATATATCATGTATTATTATAGACTAAAGACTATAATTTCTAGTTATGTAGTATATATTACATGATAGACAATAAATTATAATTTACGTATTGTTTGTAGATGGCTAATTATAGATTACAGATCATATTTAATAAGTTTTTGATTATGGATTATATATTACAGTTACAGCTTATTTATTATAGTTTGTTTATAGAATATAGATTAAAATGTGCTGAATATAAATTACATTTTATTGATCATGGATTACAGTTTAGAACAGATCTTGCTGGTTTTGTTGTCATAAAGCTGATTATCAGGAAAAAGTGCTGCATTCAGAAACAACAGAATGAAGTTCTTCGGTTTGGCACCTTTTTTATATTTACATATGCATTACTGTTTTGCTCTCAAAGCTCCAGCTGAACTAGCAGCTTTAGACAAAGATGAAACACTTCTAATTATAAAACCAGTACAAATACAATCAGCACATCTTTGGTGATTCAAACCTCTTCTTAATGTTTTGATTGAACTGAACTTCCAACAGGAATTTAATTTAAAAATATGTTCCGTTTGCTTACTCAAATACAAAGAAATATACTTTTTAACTGGAATCTTTTCTTTTTTTGTAGAATTCTCTTTTTCAGAATGTTTTCCTATTTTCCCTCAGACACACCCCTGAGATCTTAGAAAGATAAAAAGTTTTAAATTGTAAAAAAGTCCCACTTGTGTTGTGTTTTAGCTTTTAATATTTCATTTAAAAATCTGACAAAAAATGAACTTTAATTCTGGGAACAATCTTAACTACTTTGAATATTTTAATTTAAATATGTAACTACACTTTAATTTTTTGAGAAAACACAAATGTGAAAAGTATGATAAAAATAGCTACATGTCAAAATGCTTTAAAGGACTACATTTACTTCTGAAACTGTATTTTTCACAAAAAAGGTATTAAAGTTACAAGTAATGTTACTATAACTAAAATGACATTTTGCATTCTAAAATGTAATAACTACGTACATTTTTTATTTTAACACTGGGATTCTATTGTTTTTGACACAGTTTTATTTACTTTTAATTAACAAAAGCTAAAACACGGTGGCTTATTTTGAGATCCCATGAAAACCAGAAAAACATTTTAAAAAGCTACTGATGAATGAATATGATCTATATAATTGGTTTAGCTAAAGCACACATGATATAAAAATCCATGAAATAAAAAAAAAAACATTAAAAGGTAATAAAAAACATTCTAAAATTCAAAATGTACATTAGGGTGGAGATGAAGTGAATCCTTCATAAATGAAGCTTAATGAAGTTATCAGCTACAAGTTAACCTGGGCCTGTAAAAATAGTCCTTTATGTCTAAAAGTATCCTGACACCTGTCCCACCACTTTTTTTTCTTTAAAATTCAGGTTTTAGTGAATTTATTCCCACTTTCTCCTGAGAGGGTTTTACTCCATATAAGGTGTTTAGAGGAACTTCAGCAGTTCAATCATCTTCAGTAGAGCTTGATCACTCCATTAATCCTTCAGTGTAGCATCATCGCTCCAGCTCATCTTCAGCAGAGTTTCAGTGGGGCTCAGTTGAGATTTTCTCCAATTCATCCCAAAGTTGTTCAGTAGGAATTCACTCAAACTCACCTTGAATGGTGTGTCATCACTCCAACTCATTCCGTTGGTCAGTAGAACTTAATTCCAGCTCATATTTAATGGAGAATAATCACTCCAGCGCATCTTCAGTGAAGCTTCATTACTCCAATTCACTTTCAGGGCAGCTTCATCATTCCAACTCATCTTCGGCAAAGCTTCATCTCTCAGCTCATCTTCAGTAGGGCTTCACCACTCCGACTCATCTTTTGAGCTTCACTCTGTAGAGTCTCATAACTCATGTTCATCATAAGAGCAAGGGGTGTTTCGGGGGTACTTTTAAATACCTTTAACCCATTATCAATTTTCTAATCAGAAGTGGTTTCTGGATATTTCAAGACATACAAAGTCCGGTGTCAATGAGCTGGCGATGCCTATTCTGCCACTGAGCCTCTCTTCTCCACGATGTCACAGAGTAGTGACCACAGCAACAGTGAAACTAGGTTCAGTTCCAGGTTAGGCTTTGTGGTGGTCTTGGTGCAGGTGTGTGTGTGGTTATGAAAGGAATACTGATGAAGAGTGTGTGTAGTATTGAGTGTGTTCCAACAGCACCAACTTTTTCTTTTCCACAGTTGCTTTGTCTCTGTAGGGTGGTTCTGTGGTCCTATACCGTGGAGGTGGTGCTGTGAGTGGCATGCTGGCAGACCGGTACTCCGCGCCGGTGTTTGGTACAGAAAACATAAAGAGCTGTGAGAGGGACGCAGCTGACCGATGACACCAGGAGGAGAGAGATGAAGATTTGACCAAACAGCGGATACTCCATCACTACTGACCTACCCTGCAGAGGAAACACAGGAACACAATCACTTTACACGCACTCACACACATACAGTTCTGTTCAAAAAGCCACCCTCATTTCTTAATTCAGTGGTCCTCAAATTACAACAGTCTCGGCACTCGCTTCCACCACTACATCCACTCAGCTTATGCAATTAGTGTTGTATTACAGACTATGTTGGCAAACTACTTTGTTTGCAAGTGGTGGTAGAACACGCAGTAACATTGTGAGTGAGGGCATTTTCCTTTTTCTGTGGCTTAGTTGTGTTTTTATGATTTTACATCTCTGTTAGGATCAGAAAGTGATATGGGTTAGGGTGTGTTTTGGCTTACACCAAAATTCGGATGACATCACTGTCGAAGGAACGGATCTGTTTCGAGGACCCCCTGGATTTTGCTTTGAATCCCTTTGTTGGTGCAGAATACTGTTCTTTGCTTTGGCCTACTGAGTAGATTATTTACAAGAAATGGGAACACATGATTTACTGTTGATAGGCTACAAAATGACTAAAAATACTATGTCCTAGATAAACGTGTTCCAACCTCTCAGCATTCGGCACCAACCATACTTAAATTCTAGTACTTGTATACTGGCCTGACCTTTGGAATCATCTGCACCTGTTTCTTCACTGGTTCAGGCCATAAGTTAGATGCTATGCATTATTGATTCATACGTAGGTCACTGTGTGTCTTAACAAAAACAAAACATTCAGTTTCAGGGGTTGGACTGAAAATAAGAGAAATATGAAAGCTCCTCAGGAAGTCTGGAGAACTGTTCCTCAGAATGTTTAGAAGCAAAATATGAAGAAATGAGGGGCTCAGGTCTTTTGCCCAGTAAACACAATTTTTAAATATGGCCTATCTCAATGTGCACATGTTACTTTTCTTGTAAAGATCTCTCTCACTGTTTCTTTATCCCAGGCCTGGTATGTTGGTGTTCCTCCTTGGATGTAGTTTATGATGTAGAAAATGAAGAGACTAATGAGGAGCAGGGGGCTGACAAACACCCACATCAGCTTCCAGTACCAGTTCGGCCGATGGCCCAGCATGTCCTCAATGTCCTTCTCAAACCTGAAAGTGAATATTAGGAACAAAAATTTTGTTTATTTTAATCATATCAGCATCACAGTAATGTTTCTGTTTTTTTGCATTTATCTGAATTTCTAACCAGAAATCATCAAAACAGGTATAAAACCACAAATATTTAACACCTTTGATTTCTGAATATATCAAATTCATACTAAAATAAGGAATGAAAATGTATGTACCTGTGACCATGGAAACCCATTAAAATATTTTATTTATATTTATTCAGTCCAAGCAGGCCATGTGTGGAAACAAAGCTGGAAAAACAACTAATTTAGCATGAGTGTATTTTGCAACCAACTCTGGGCAGCTGGATGACCCTTGAGCAAGATCCTGTCCCCACACATTGCTCCCCGGGCACCTCTCATTGTTGGCAGTTCCCTTCTTCACATGGTGAGTGGGGTAAATACAGCTTAAGAAGTTCCCACTGTTCCCACTGTGTGCTGTGGCATGTTCACGCATGACCAGTCAGAAGAGAGCTCATTTACATATAACAAGGCAACAGTCACATAAACAGCCTGTTTATATCTGAGATGTAAACAGAAGTTGGAAAATGGTATTGAAGTAAATTAGAACTATAAAAGCAGGTTATATATAGATAGCTTAATCTTTGAGCTGGTTACATACAGTATGTACACATTTTATTGCCTATTGGTGTTGCAAGGCTTGGATGTAGCTGTTTGGCCATGGAAACTCATTCCATGAAGATCTCTACACTGTTCTAGACCTAACCTGAAGGCAACGTGAAGTTTGGAAGTCTGTAGCTATTGACTGCAGACATCTGGCGACTTCTGCACACTATGTGCCTCAGCATGCACTTCCCCCCGATCTGTGATTTTACATGGCCTACCACTTCATGGGTGAGTTGCTGTTTTTTTTTTCAACTTTGTTATAAGACTAGTAAGAGTTGTTAATATTCATTAATTTCATAAATGATCACATTGCACCATTCTATCATGGCTTGAATTCACTGAGCTCCTGAAAGTGACCCATTTTTCACAAATGTATGTAAAAACAGTTTGTATACCTAGGTACTTGATTTTATACACCTATAACCATGGAAGTGATTGGAAAACTGAATGTAATGATTTGGAGAGGTGTACTTTTGGCAGTGTAATGTGTGTATATATATATATATATATATATATATAGCTACAAACCGTTTTTTTTATTCAATATTTCTGTATTGAAGTTTAAGCAGTTCATTATCTCATATTTCATACTGTAGGAAGTTCCTACCAACTACGCTGCAAAAGTTCCCATAAGTTTTATGTACTTATAGATTGCTTTGCTTTTACTCTAATGCCCAGTTCATCCTAAAGCAGCTAGATGAGGTTTAAGCCTTGATACATCTGGCCACTCCATACATATAAACACACACATTAAACCCCAGATGTTTGCAGGGGTTACGTTCTAAGAGAAGCCATGAATTTTGAAATACCAAGACGTGGCCCAAAAATGCCTATATTTTAACCCTAAACATGCCCACAAATATGCTCCTAAAACATTTTAGTTTCATTTTAGACTCACCTTACAACAGTAACTGTAAAAAAAATTCAGGGGAAACCCATATTCATACTGTACACTGTACACTGAATTACTTTTTGTCACAGTGCTACAGTGTAAAATAACAATTTTACCCCTGTGCATACAATACTGTCATTCATGTAAGCTCCAACTAGTGATTTTTACCCTAGCCAAATCATGTTGATAGATGAAGCTGGTGTGTTTGGGCAGTTTGAGACATAAAACACTGCTGGGATGGTGTGTTTACCTCTTCAGGCCATAGATATAGGAGACAGTGAGGACTTCAATGAGAACGATGAAGAGTAGCGAGAATGTGGCTCCATACTCATTAAACATGGTGAACCAGTAGTTTCCAGAACTGGTGGTGAAGCCAAAGCCAAGCAGCAAACAGAACAGACACACAAGGCCTGCCAGTCAGCACACACACACACACACACACACACACACACACACACACACACACACACACACACACACACACACACACA
>JBBKCR010154934.1:0-17420 GCA_037577295.1 Ladigesia roloffi
AGAGAGAGAGAGAGAGAGAGAGAGAGAGAGAGAGAGAGAGAGAGAGAGAGAGAGAGAGAAAGAGAAAGAGAGAGAGACATACAGACAGACAGACTCCTGATTTCACATAGAGCTGCTAGGAGACAGGCAGCACTGTCACTAAGGTGGAGGGAAAGGACAACACTGATACACCTAACAAGAGAGAGTGAGACTGAAAGAAAGACAGAAAGGAGGCGAAAGACAGAGGAATAGACAGTAAAAAAGAGAGAAGGTGAGAGGAATAAGAGAGATGATGAAAGAGAACGTGAAAAATGAAAAAAAGTGAGGAAGAGAGACAGAGAGAGAGAGAGAGTGGGAGAGACAGAAAGACTGTGAGTGGGAGAGAGAAAGAGAGAGAGTCCACTGAGAGGAAAAAGAGAGGTGTGTCGTACACCTGGGATATTCACAAAGGAAAAGGCTGCTCTCTATTTTGTTCATCAGATTCAGCCATCCGATCAGTGTGCAATACTGAACAACACCTCCAGCTGTTACCTGCTAACACATGAAAGCATCAGTAGATTGAAATGATTTTTGCTGTCTGTGTGTTAACAGCTAAATATTTAGCATATTCCTGTAATACAACAAAAAACAATTTAAACATAAATATGCTCAAACACTCTAACTGAATGAGCAAATCTCTTTTTCTATGCATGATTCATAATTATTTCATCCAGCTTCAAAACGTTTAGATGACATTTGTATTTGCATAAGGAAAAATTTTACTGAAATTTGATGGGACAATTTGATGGGACCATCTTTTGACAATGAAACAAGGTCAGAAACTCAGAGCCATTGAAATAGAATAGTAAACAAATGTAATAACAAACAAATCTTATTTCTTCTAATGACTAAGTTACTTATTCTGTAACTAATGTTTATTATTAAACATCCACTATGAATCTACTGTGTAATTTGAGCACTTAGGAAAGTGGAAAGTTGTGAGGCCCACATACACGTCCTTGGGGATTAATGGGTTAAATTCACAGTGACTCAGTTCAGTTTTATAGGGAATATGAAAAAAAAAATGCTATTGATGCCTGGCTTTCAACAGCTTCAGTATGTTTGTTGAGTTCTAAATTTTGCAACCGCTGTCATGGAATAGAGGGGGGCCACAGGCAGAAGGAGCAGGGGGTCCTACTGGCCCCTTTCCCCCATCCAACCTCCTGTTTGCCTCTCCCAGTGGAGGGATACAAAAAGTCCTTATATGGTGAAAAGGCTGAGCTAAGAGCAGCTCAGTCTGGAGTGCTGTGTGTGCGTGTGTGTGAGGAAAGCTCAGGGGAAAAGACAGAAATGCACTGGACAGGATTCTGACATAAATGTAGTGCAGTACAGTGGGGGTTTTCTTCATCTCCCAGCAAAAAGAAGAAGGGATTGAGTTTTTTCTCACTGTATTATTCCCAGGCCTCGTTCTACGAGTCATTTTCAGTGTTTACCAATCATTTGCAGACTGAGGCATTGGACTAACCTGTGTGCAATGCACACATGACTAATATAGCACAGGTAAACAAACAACCAGGTAAATAATTATTTTCTATTCATGTGGATAATGCTCTATTCATGGGGACGTGATGCACACAGATTAATCAAGTAAACTGAGTAGGCCTTCATCACTTTCACTAATATACCTTTTTACTCCATTATTTTAGTTTTTTGTATCATTTGAAAAGAACAGCTTCCATTCACACTAGGTCAAATTTTCATGCCAAGTGGACCAACAGAAATGCTCCAGAACGTGGTAGAATAAAATCACTAATTTGCCCTGAGACGTAGGAACCCAATGAAGGTTTTTTTTTCCCTTTCTATGCAAAGATACGTTTCTGGAGATGGTGATGGTTAGGGCATGCTGTTAAAATACTCAATGACTATTTTAAAGTTTTCTTACCAGGGTTTGGAAGGGTTACCTTAAACATAATTTCAGCACAGACTAAAACATTAGTAGTTTAAAAAGTGTGGAAAATGCAGCATGCAACCTAATTCTAAAGAATGACTACAGAAATGTAACATAATCTGTCATCCTTGGAAAAAGGTTCTTCCACGATAGTAGAAACCTTTTTTGGTGCTGTTAAGAACCATTAAAAAGTTATTTAAAGGTATTAAACATAATTAAACATAATTAAAAAACATTTTTAATTACTAGCTAGGTTGCGTTTAACCCTGCTGATCTACTTTTGGGACCACTTAATCAACTTGGCTGTAGCCAACCACAGTTCCATATAGAGTGGACCTTTTTCATAAGTTGCTCATGACCCAACCATCCATTCAGACTGGCCATTGCTATGCCAGCTTCAGAGACAATGCTGACTTGTCGAGTAAGTTGCTGGTAATATATTAATACCATATCAATCATCTGGTCTCTATTTTTATCTGTATCTGTAAAAAAAATGATGCATTGCTACTATGTATTTTCAGTGTAAGCTATAAAAAAGATACATAAACATATAGTTTGCAATCAGCAAATTATTTGAAGCCAGTCAGTACATGTGTAGGTTTACTGAATGCAGAGGTGATTCTGAGTAGCACTCTCTGTAGCATCCTCCAGCTACAAATGCTATTATGGTAATGACAGCTTGAGCATTTAATAACAAAGCACTCTGTGATGGTAATAGCACTCCTCGAATATTTATTAGATTGATGTTACTCACCATCTAAAAGTATTTCACATAACTGTAGTTCACTAATAATGAACCATAGTCAATAGCAGGGCTCCAAACTCTTGGGAACACCTAACCAAATCACTTGTGGACATATTGAACATGTAAAATAGACAATTTTGCATATGCTACTTCTATAAAAAAGAAATATTTCACAAAGGGATGCCCAGTAAAGCATATTGTTGCTGTCCAAGTTGTGAGAAGGAGAAGGATTGTGTAATTGCTTCTGGTCTGCCTTTTATTAAAATGTAAATACAATGTAAAGAACAGTTGGACCATTTAAATGATGCAAAAAATGAGAGACGACAAAAATAAAGACTCAAGATTTTGCTCAGACAGCTACAATATGTTTTTTTAAGCAGGCTTTCTTGAACTTAGAAAATAATAATTGGAAGGCTAGACATGTCTTTGGACATTAAGTGTACTTTACTTAAACCCAGCTACATAACTCTGGCATAACCATGCCATAAACACATCATGGTAGATGTCGGATGCAGAATATGTCCAGTAGTAACAGTGTCATGTTAGCATTGGCAGAAATGGTCATGATAGATGCTACAACTTTCAATGTCATGACAGGTTATGTCCCATTCTGCAGAATGTGTTACATCATATGCGTTTAGAACACAGTTAGGCATGACAGCCTATGACTGCATATAACGTATTCTATGGCAGGCTCATGGCATGGATATGACAGTGTTGTGATGCGAGTTCAAGTAAACTGTTAAAAAATTCACCAGATAGAGAACTGGGTGATTTAAGAAAGTATTACAGTTTTCCTGCATTTTTTATAACATACATTAACAGACTAAACATATATTAGCCTGCATATTTCACTTGTGTTGTATCTTCAAAGTGAACATCAAAGTCAATGTAAACTCTCTCAAACATATAAAGGTATACAGACAGACAAATTGGTGAAGCTCAGGTTTCAACGTAAATATTGTGCAGTTTCACTGTATTCTGTGTACATGGCTAAAACTATAATACACCTGCTATATGTATTGTTTTAAGCTATATTGATAGGTTAGGTCATAACAGCACATGACAGAATATCATCTCCTATGGCATGCTCATGGCATGGATATGCCAGAGAATTGTTTTTCTATCTTGTTATAAAAAATAGTCAAAAATCAACCATCTAAACACCAGTTAGCCTTAATATTGCATTGCACCATGGTCCTACTGCGTATGAGGCTGAAATGAAATTAAACTTGCTATATATGTTCAAATGCTGTCATAAGCTGTCATAACAGGTTATGTCAAAGTATGTTTCACGGCATGCTGTTAGGACATAATCTGTCATAACAGCTGGTTACACTATTGGTTGGGGCATTCCCACCTCAAGCAGCCATGGATTCAATTCCGTGCACTGCTAAGCACGTTAAACTGCTATATTTGGTGAATGGGTTAAATACAGAGAACACTGTGTGCTGTGGAGTGTTCACATAGGACAGAATGGTCACGTCCATATAATATCTTTAGGTGCATGCTGATGGCGTGGTCTGGAGCAACATAAACACAGCGTGTGCCACACGTGTAATCGGAAGTGATGAAGTAAAGCTGACAGGGAGTCGAGAACCTCCAAAGCCTACAGTGGCCTTAAGTGTTATGTAGCATTAATAATTGAGTGGTAGGAACCGTTTGCTGATTATCTGAGAGCGAGAGGGGATGCTAAAAATGCAGGATAATTATTGGCTTAGTGTGAAGTCTAGTGTCAGTCAGACACAGAGAGCCTGAGGAAAACATTGCTGTGTTGAAATAATTGCTGTGTAGGCTAGAGAGGTCAACTGCCTTAGCTGCCAGGTTTTGGCCCTGAGTTTGCTAGGGAGACAATAGTTTCCCACGTCAGTTCTCTGTACTAGCTAATGAATAGAAAGGGAGAGAGAAGAGATAAATTGAGAGTGAGAGAGAGAGTGCGAGAGAAATACAGAGAGATTGCTTAAACGTATTGGACAGAATACTAGTACATTGGTATATTCTATTCTGGCTTTTAGCTTCCTATTTATTCCTATATAATATAATCTAATATAACCATTGGCCAGCGGGCCACAGTGGATGTCTCAGGCCAGGGCGGGGAAGTTTAACAATGTGTACTGCCATATTTGAGAATGGTGTGGCTACACGCACCCCCAGTTTAGACCCATACAACACACAAAAGCTCGAAGGGCCTCACCTACCACACTATGTGACTGTGTGGGTCAATGTGAATTTCCAGAGTGGCTCATCAGGTCCTGGTTCACTGAATATCCAAGGATGCTCCTGGAGCTACTACCACCATACTCTCCTCTCCTCAATCAGAGTGAGAAGATTTTTCCACTTGGAGGTGAAAAGTGTATGAATATTGAGCTCAAGACCAGAGGTGTGTGAGGACATCACAGGGAATCAGTGTAGGGGTGGTTCAGACAAGAGATAATATCCACTGCGATGTGAACAAAAATCTAAAGACAAACAGAGAGCAGCATGTGGACAGCAGGAGGACGAGGATGGTGGCCAGGAGAGGAAGGGTTACGGCATCGACCAGTAAAGGTGTGATTGTATTTTTTTTACAGCACTGTAATATATACATTTAGATATAGATATACATATAGGCTAGATATACATTTTTCTCGTTTTTTGTTGGTGTTTATGTTTCGTACACTGAAGACTTCTTTTTATGTACTCTAATGTCTAGAAGTTACTTTATGTGTGTGAATAAAAATGGTTACAATTTCCTTGGCAGTATGAGTGCTGTGTGGGTGATGTCAAACTTAGGAGGCTTTTCTTAGTGAAACATCCTTTTTTTCAGTTTTATAAATAATTGTATTCTGTTAGCTAGACCTCTGCCATAAACAAAACTTCTAAGCATTTTGACTTGCAGTGCTCACACAATGCCAAAGGGACAACCAATTTTGGTGGCACTGACTATTTGTATGAGGATAGAATTTAGTTTTGCATAAACTGTTTTGGGAGAGATATGAGCTTATGCAGGTGATCCATGGTGTTGTGCTGAACAATCCATGTGATTTTGACAAAAGCTCTAAGTGAATGCAGATGAGCCAAAGCAAATGAGAAAGATCTTTGCAATTTTGATGGTACTGACATTTTACGTGGGAAAGGAATCTAGATTTGAAGATTTGAGGGAGATATGAGCTTTTGCTAGTGAGCTGAAATGTTGCGCAGAACTGTCTATTTGGACAATTATCTTATAGTTTTAAGAATGTAATTTCAGTTTCAAGAAATGAGCCAAACCAACGAAGAAAACCTGGAAAATGTGCCTATCGCTTCCTCATTAGTAAATAAAAATGACATCAACACAATCACTGACAGAAAAATACCATGTAGTTGCACTTCTTTGATTTACAGTTAATTACTGTCTGTAGCCCACCCGAAGCTGCACAATTCAGTTATTCATTAAAAATATAGATAGATGGATGGATGGATGGATGGATAGATAGATTAAATTCACTGCAGAGATAGATATGTGTAATTCAGAATCTGTTGTAGGTCTGTCTGGCTGGAGGATCATAAATTGCAGTGGCAGTCATCATTTGGTGAGGAGAGGAAATTCCTGGTTGTTCACGTAACTACTGGAAATAGTCTAAAAGCCACAGAACACACAGCTCTCACACACTACAGTCCCACACTTCAGAAGACCAGCCAGTCTTCCGACTGTGCAGAACGGGGGGGTAAATCATTCAGTAGGCCGCTCTGAAACATTGCTTGGCTGATCTGTTTGGCCATGCAGGTCAGTGTACAGTAGCTTTGCCTGTCTGCACCACATGCTTACAAGGCTTCTGCACATCCACTGTCTTTACCCAGCACTGTTAAGTCTTGAATTTTGAATATTTCACTAAATGATCCGCTGCACTAAATCGCTAGAAGAATACACACACCACTGAAAATCTGAGCAGCCTGTCTATGCATTGATGATTTACTATAGTTACATGCAGTGAATTGGAGACAAACCCAGAGCGGATTTCCAGAGGTGTGTGTATTCCTCTATCGATTCAGTGGAGTGGATTCTTTTGCGAAAGATTCAAGATTCTAGATTCAACAGGGGTTTCCAAACACCCCACCCTTTAAAAGGACAAAACTTTGCATTCATGCCCCAACCCCACCCCCTGCTGAAACCCCACCCCCAAGCATAGTCCAATGCATCCCCCTCACATTAAAAATGCATCTGATGCCCCTGGTTTGGAAGTCAAAATTAATTAAAAGGTAAATGGACAAAATTTACCCTTTATGGACAAATGTTTTAGGATGCTTAACAATCTAAAAGATAGGGACTCCAATACTTGGCCATATAGTATATATTCCTGCTGGCCTTCAATGGGAATTCAAATAAATCAATATATTTATAAGGGCTGTCCTATATTTCTCTTGCATTTAATTTTTGAGGTCCAGTTTAATTTGGTTTTGATTGTGAAAAAATAAAGAATTGCATGATCATTTTCCAAAATTTCTGTCCCATAAAATTAAAACTGAAGCATGTAAATGATCTCTGCTCATGTTTATGTATGTGTAAATGTATTTAAATGCATTGGTTTTCGTTGCATCATAAGTTCAAGAAGGGCTGTTTTGCATCTTAGTTTCTGTGTTGTTTGTATGGTATGGAGTGTGGACTGTATTTTTTTAATCATATTAAAGATATAAAAAAAGCTATTAAAATGGGGGTTTCAATTAAATTGGCCCTTTAACAACTCTGTGTTTCATTTGCTGCCAGAAACCATATAAACAAGATTAAACAGATTAGACAACTGAATGCATTTGGAAAAAAAATACCCTTTAGAGAACATAATGCCAATGGGTGTGCCCAGGGGTTAACATGGGGTTTGATATGAGGCCAGGCACTGTGGTTTCAGGGATGGCAGGGGTACATTTGTGTGTGTGTGTGTGTGTGTGTGTGTGTGTGTGTGTGTGTGTGTGTGTGTGTGTGTGTTTGTTTGTATGTTTGTGTGTGTGTGTGTGTGTTTGCATGGACTACAAAATCCTGATATGATACGACAAACTGTAAATAAAGTTTAATAATCAAGACTTTTTAGTCTGGACACTAAAATGCTAAGTTTTCCTGATGGGCTGCCAACCACGAACCCAGCGTTTATAAGAACTGAAAGAATGTCAGCAATTAATGGGCAGTTCCCCCATTTAAGGCTATTGTTCCTCTCATCCAAGACCCATCCTGTCATTTGACTTGATCAAATTAGCTTGTAGCTTGTATGGTATCATTTGAATTGCTTTGAAATTCCACTCAAACAGGCAAGTGAGTTTAAAGAAGAAGGAAATCCATGTAAAAGTTTTTATGATTTAATCTCTTCAAAGTTCTTTACAGTTACAGAGAAAATGTGTTTTAGTCATTCATTTATTCAGAACAAGTTAAGTGTTAAAATATATATATAGTTGATGATGTGTGAGACTCCTCTGATGACATAAAAGTGTGTAGGCTCATGTGCCAAGAATGAGTTTTGGATAGCCTCGACCCAGTTTAACCCCTGCTTGTGCTCAAGATTCCATTACTTGTGAGCTACAATAACCTCGTGGCTGAAACTCACGACCTCACTGGCTGATCTGGTCCTGCATCCTGATTGCATTTCTGCTCTCTCAGTGGCTGTTTTCTCCTCCTGCCTGTAGCCCTTGGCCTCACCACCACGTCATCGGTCGACATAACAGACAAAAGCAACATTGTTACTCTGGCACGGTGACCTCATCCCACGAGCCATCGCGGCAGGCTAATGCCTTCCAGATGTGCCAGGGTCCAAAAGCTGAGAATTAGAAACCAAATAAACACCGAATGAACTGCCCTCCAGTTCTTTTAAAGCAAAACACACATGGCTAGTGAGCTGATACTTGTGCTTTTCGAAATGAAAATAGCTTTTTGGCCACCCTGTAACATGTCATTTTTGTCTGAAAATCTTTGTTTTAATGTGACTGAGGATGCCTATTTTTAGTGTTTCAGACTAAGATGTAGACTTCCACAGACTACAATGAATATTTCATAAAGTGTCTGAAACAAGGGCTTTTTGAAGTTGTCACATTGATAAGTTCACACTCAATCAAATTCTATTAAATAGCAGATAGTATTGAATATGCATTATTTATGGCATGTGAAGTAGTGTGTTAAACAGATGTAAGTAGCATCGTCTGAACTGTTGAATTATTTATTCATAAAAGATGGTCAATTCTTAAGAAAGATTAGACTTCAGTACATCATTTTTTTTCAGTATTTGAGAGTCTAACAGAGGTTTATAAACAAGTCTTCCTATATATTCTCAACTCTTAAGGTTAGAATTAAGCAGGAACTGGCTGGAGATGAGTAAAGAACTCATAATTTACCAGTTCAGCAATCACCTCTTGCAACCAATTCAGCCGACTCTTAGAAGGGTACTACATTTTGTCCACTTACACATTATTCCTTCATTACACATATAAATTATGTACACATTTTCAGTAGTATGTCAGAAGTATGCATGCTCTAGATAGTCACTTGGAGGGAGAAGTTCTAATAAACATTTAAAACTTTCAGATTTTTATGTGTTTTACACAAAAATAGAGTGGAAGCTGTTTTTTATACCATACTGCACTGTTGTAGACCACAAACAAAGGTCACTTTACCACCATGAATCAACTTTAACTTGATTTTCTTTACACTTGCACATTTTCCACTGCATTAATTGCAAGTCATTAGATGATGGGTTCAGAGATTAATTTGGGTGACATCATGGATAATAGGATGATATAATTGGATCTTAGTCATGATTGACAAGAAATCCAATGTCTTAAATGTGATAAATGTTTTTGCTGCCTTTTACAAGATGTTCACCTTTCATGATGATTTCAGAGACACAGGATTGGTTACTGAAATCTCAGTAAAATGTAAATGAATTAATAAAGTTTCATTCTATGAGAAGTTTCTGTGAAAATACTGATCCCGCGGGTTTCGATTCAGATTCAGTTTTTCTCATGAAGTGCCTGTGTTGGGAATTGATTTTCTTATTCTAAACAGTTTGTCTTTGTGACCAAATGGGGTTAATAGGCAGGGCACATTTGTAGCATGACCCAGGAAATGTGACACACTCTAATTCTGCTCTTTCTCCCATGCAGTCTGCTCTATACTTGCCTACCCTGTGTTTATGGCTGGATTTGCTCTGGACCTTGTCAGCACTCTTGGCTCAGTAGTATGTCTGAGCACCCATTGTAAACACAAAGTAGCCGCCTTGAGGGAATTTGTTATTTTGCTCTGCAGTGAATGAGATTGATATCAGGCATGAGGGAATTTAACTTTCCGAACACGTGACCTCTATAAAGTGGGAGCTTAGACCTTATTACCTTCTGTCGTAAAATACATAATGAAAATCAGCAGTACAGAACTATGCTAGATTTTTCAGTATTCCATCTTACAATAATTGCTCGTAAGATATATAAGTGGTGCATCTCACATATCTGAACATTATATTTATGAGGTCACATGATATATGACTGGTTTGAACATCAGAGCTTAAACCTGGCCAGAAGCCTAAAGGCCATTATATTTAAAATGTAGATGAAGGTCTCCTGAGCAACATAACAATCTAAGTCTTGGAGCTCAAGTTTGGAAGGATAGTATAGCCCTTTCTTCCCTGCAACAAAACTGGAGATTAGTGTCCTCCTCCAAGCATACTGAGCTGTCCAGTGATATCATAGTAGTGGCATTTCAAAAGAAGTGTGACAGGTTCCCCGTCCGAGTCCCCGCTTCGTTTGTCCCGCTCTTCCTCCCCTGAATATTAAAACTCTGTTTTCCTTTATCCTCCCTGTATCCATCCCTTTACTTTTGTCTTCCCTTCTTAGGCTCCCTAGTTCCCTTCCTAGTGTGTCGTCTTGGTTTGAGCTACTCCCCCTTTATTAGAATCACCTGCTCCTCGTTTTCCTGCGTCTCACCTGTCCTTTGTTAAACCCCCCCTTTATAAGCTGGCCGGTCCCGTACCTCCCCCCTTTCCGGTTTTGGTTCAGATATCTGTGTACTCTCGGTCCTGTGCCCACTCTTGAAGATCTGGGTTTCAGATGTTAGTTTGTTGGTTTGTTGGAAAACCCTTCGCAGCTTTAGAGCTGGTCCTTGGTGTAGTTAGTAAGAACTATTATTGGTTTGAACTAACCCTGCATGTATCTTCCCTTCGCAGCCCTGTGTTCCTCACCCCTGTTTTGGAGAACCATGATTCCTGAGTGTCGACGTGAGAGGTCAGCGTCCTTCCCTTTTTGTTTTACTTTGTTTGTTTGAGGAGCACAGGTCTTTGTGAGAGAAGCAAACGTCTGCCAGGAAGATAGTATATATGTGCTTTTGTTTGAGACTGAAGTTTCATTAAAAATATCAGTATCACTAACGAGTGCGTCCTCCCTTTCCCTCACCTTGCGGAGAGATCCGAAACAGGAAGCTGGAGCTTTTAACATGTTTCAGAGAATGCATTTTCTAACCTTGATGTTCCCTGCTGTTATGGAGGAGGAATTGACGATCACCAAATTGGAGCAAAATGTGTACAGCTATGCTGTATTAATATAATCATACTGTAGGTTTCACTAGGGCTGCATGGTATCCCAGCTGTCATCGCGGGGTCATGAGATGCCATAGCTATCTTAGGTTGAGAGTCCAGGAGAGCAAAATCTTGGGTAGCATGGCTCTCCTTACCCCCCATCATTCAGCACAGTCCAAGACACTGCAGGTGTCTGACAGTCAATGTAACAGCATTCCCCTCTGAGCTGTTGAGTTGTTCAACCATATGTGTCTACACTGGCATGTCTGGAGAACTGGGAATGACTAATTTTGGAAGAATACAGAAAAATAGACAAATTAAAACAAAAGTAATTAATCTAATCAAACCACAATGAAAAACATTAGTGTATAACATGTAGATGATACTTTTACCCAAAGTGACTTCCATTCCCTAACTAGAGGGGACAGTCTCCCTGGAGAATCTTGGGGTTAAGTGTCAGGAATGCTGTTGGTATGCTGAGGGTAGGATTCTAACCCAGGACCTCTTGGGCCCGAACAAGTATCCTACCCACCAGGTCACCACCACCCCACTCTCCAGTCTATAAATGTATGGTGGGATTTGTGTCATAGACTAATATTGATTTACCTGTTAGTGCCAATGATACATAACAATGTTGCTTCAGTGAAAAATATGAGATGTATTGGGTGCTTTAGATTGTTTAAAAGAACATTTCAAAATACAAAACATTGTAACAAACCTGACTGACCACTATCGGATACTGTGATATACTGATGCTTTAGTAAACTGTATGTCATTTAATACAGCATAGCACTCCAATATACTTTCATGTGTTCAGGTTCTGACCATGCTAATTTGGTTGAGGTCCGAATGTGACAGCTGCATTGCCTGGACTGCAAACTCCAGCATACATGTGTGAAGTTGGGTTAGCCCTCTGACATTACACTGCAAATGCAAAAGTACAGCCTTAAGCATCATACAACCCTTGAATGGTTATTAGTCCTGGGTGGGCTTGTTAAAAATGCTGATCCAGCTTGAAACAGTGAGAGTGCTTATAAGTCTTTAATTGAGGAGATTTTTTTCCAGACTTAAGGCCAAGAATTCAAAAAGAGAGTTTTTTTTTTAAAGAGGAAGCTTTAAATTACTGTAATGCCCTTGGAGCTCATATAGGCCTTGGAGGATGGCCATCATCGTCTCCCCTGCTCTCCCCTCTGTCTCGGTTTCCCCTGCCACCTGTTGCTGCTCTCCAGCAGCTGCTGTGGTGTGACTGACTGAACTAATAGGACTTAGCTAAGTGCTAGATTTATGATGTACATGTTTCAGATAACATTTGGTTTGATACAGCTGCATGGCCTTCACCAAACTGGTACAAACCTTACTAAAACTGATTTAGATGGCTGCCATAACAAATATCCAGTGTAGGTTGTGTAGGTTGTTTAAAAAAAAAAAATCTAATATTTTCACCCACAGTTATCCCTAACTCAGAATTTTCACTGGTTTAACTGTTGTAACTAGTGTTGTTTTTGACAGCCTGTTTTAATTTTAGTTTTAGTCTAGTCTTTGCGTCAAGCTTTTAGTTTTTATTAGTCTTAGTCATGTCCATATACTTTTTAGTCTAGTCAAGTTTTAGTCAACTAAATGTCTGAGCATTTTAGTCTTATTTTAGTCAGAATGATCCATGATATTCCACGACATTTGTCTAGTTTTAGTCAGTGAAAACCGATGACATTTTAGTGCAGTTTTAGTCAATGAAAGTTGTATTTTAGTCTTTTTTATTAATGCAATTCTATTTAACACAGTCAAAATCATATAAGCACCTAGCAGAATAGACAAAACCTAAAAACACAGTCTATTTCAGAATCCCAGCCTGGTTATCTGATTATATTACTGTTACCTCATTGATTTATATATACTGTACTAGACATAGAAGACAATCTGATTTTAATTTAAGACACTTATTTTGCCAGCCAACCATGTTAGAACTTAGACATACATACACAAAAATTGTGATTAAATAAATTAATATCATCACATCACTAAAAAGTACAAATAAAATAAAAATGTGTGTCTGTTGCCAAATAACCCACATTTGTAAAACTGGTAAAGGGCTTCAGCTGTAGTGTGTTGGGCTGAACTCACATGAATGTTTTTTTTGTCCTGTGTGTGAGACTCTATGTGTATATCATTTCTCTCTCCCTTGCAATTTAATAGCTTTGAAATATCACAGTGGAACAAATAGGTTAATCAAATGACAGTGTTGACCGATCAGATGAAGAAGTCAACAAGCCTAAAGCTAAAGTTTACAAAGTGGCTATTAGGATATCTATAATCTTTGGCCTCATTTCTTTGGCTCAAAAGGTAAAAGCATTTATTTTTTTACATCAAACAAAGCCAGCATAAGTGTTACACTAATGCTAGTGTGATTGGTTGGCACCAAAGGAGCCTAATTGCATAATCTTTGTATTACATGATACAGGCTAGGTACTGTTGTAAAAGTACAGTACTAAAAATGTGAAAATGATATAAAACTGCAAATGCACTCAAACTGATATGGCTTAGGTATGCCATTTCAGACATATGAGAAGTTTCATTATGACAGCGGTCATATAGTGCTTGCATTGATGTTTTTGTTTCCAGATTAACTGATGTTTTATTTTTGTACCTCATTTAAAAAAAATTGTCAACTTACTCTTTGACCCTGTCTGAGAAAGTCCTACCATGACAGATTATGAATTGGAGCTCTGGAAAGAAGCTTCAGTAAGCACATACATTCATCTGTTGTCTTCTCATCACATACTGTACATTTAGATGGTTGAAAACAGTGGCATGACTCTTCTTGAGCTTGTCAACATTCAGCCCTTGCAAAATCATGAAAGGCATGGCCATGCCCATTTTTAGGCATCTGGCACTGAGCGTGTCTCACCCTCACTGCACTGTTTTCCTTGTCTCGACTTTAGATCTGTCTCCGAACAGATCTAATTCATGTGTTTGCTGGTCCAAATATGTTTTTCCTTTCAGTGGATCTATTTATAGTGCCTCTCACAGGATGCTCTGAGAGAGGAGAAGCAGATGTTTTTACTTTCTGTTAGACTTCTTAGACTTTGACTCAAGTCACTCTTTGCACTCTTAAATGTTCATTTGCTGGGGGACTTTAGTCAACAGCTTCACTGAATGTATTAAGGAGTCTCAAACTGACTTGCCTCTGTGTTATTTTATGTCACATTCATTTTTAATACACCAAGCCTGTATCTACAATCATTGTTCATTAGCTTTACTCAAGATATACACTCCCTCCATGATTTACAAATATAGACTGTAGCCCATCTGTTCCTGTTTCATTTATTGACCGTTTTACAGAGGTCAGGACCATGACTGAGCCTGTATTATTTGGATAGTAGGTGATTCTCGGCACAGTAGTGAGACTGAAATGGAAGCTGCATGTTAGTGTGTGTTGTATTTAAATGCAGTATCCTCAAATTGTCTACTGTTTTATGCACACCTACCTTGTTGGTCCACATTATAGATGTAAACTTACTGATAATAGTTGCACAGTTTGGATTAGTGGTCCTCTATTCCAGAGTGCAGTTTGGTAGTGTCTTCGCTGAACCACATCTACTAAACCCAATTATAAATGAGGATGCAGAACACAGATAATCCACATATTCTTTGGATTTTTGTCCACACATTAAAAGCACGACTACCAGAGTGCAAGTCACCTTATTATTTTAATGCAGTGCCAGAGCAGGCTGATGATTAGCTGTGAGACAACCAATTAGCTGTAAGACAGCAGCCCTCCATGACCAGAGCTATAATCCTTCATCACAAACCCCCCACCCAAAAAAACCCTCCTTACTGTCCTAACCTTGTTTTACCTTCTTTCACAGGTGTTGTCTTGTGTGTCATGATTGGTGTAGTTAGATATCAGTGACAAGTGTTGATCAGGTGCACTGAGCTACAGTACCATAGTCGATTGGTGGATGTTGACTTAAATCTAGCTCTACAGGTCCTTGATACTGTTGTGGATTACTTGAGCACTGTTGTATGTCGCTTTGGATGAGCGTCAGCCAAATGCCATAAATGTTAATGTAAACGTAAATCACTAGTCAGGTTTTGGTCAAAGTATATTGTCGGTTTGAAATTTTGCTTTGTTGATTATTTGAGTCCAGCAGTGACAGTGAAGTGTTTATAAAACTATACAGAGTCACTCTGTACTGTTTCAGTGTCACCACCCAAATAATACCTGCTCCTTCTGGTTCTGTGGGGGCCCTGTTCAATAATGAATAGAGAGAAGGGGGCTGATAAATGATGCAGGAAATGAGTGGACTACAGTTTGTAACTGTATGCTGCAAAGTGCACCCATATGGTCTGTGTACATGAGAAAGGAAACAATGAGTGTAGATACTAGGTAGGCCTATAAAGTGATCAGTAAGTTGACAATGGACAAACAAATGCATAAAATTATGCCTTAAAGCCAAAAATCATATGATTCCATTATGAACTGAATTATCATCACAACAAAAAAAAATTCAGACCCCAACATGTTTTAGATGATCAACTCCATTTGGGGTGAAATAAAAAGGGCAATTACATCTGCATTAATGAACACACAGGTCAAACATTACAGATGAATCAGGGGGCAACACCCCTTGGTTGGTGTAAAACAGGACACTCTCCAATCCAGCCTGCTTCTGCTTTAAAGTGCAGCTTCTGCTGGATTAAGATCAGGTTTATTGCAGACTGCTCCTACAGGACATTTTCTATAAGCCCAGTGTCCTCAATGACAACGACACATGGAATCAAATGGAACATCTACCTCACACACACACACACACACACACAAACACAGCCAGACACAGGAAGCCATAGTGCAGACAGACAGCAACCACATCATCATCCTCCCGTTGCCCCGGCTGTTGTTGCCATGGCAACCTGGCCATGATGTCCAACCCTTTTGGAGGCGGCAAAGGAGGGAAAATGGATCTACTCACTCACAAGCTGGGGCTTTCCTCCTCAGAGGTGTGCCCATGACGGCAGCCTCTTCACCTCGCCCTCCCTCCCTGTTTCGCCCTGTTCCTCCTCTCCTTTTCCCCCTTTTCTTGTGGTCTCCACACCACTGTCACCGTTGGCTTCACCTTGTGGAACAGAGTGTCGGGTCCTTTCCTGCAGAATCAGTCGGGCACTGGGTGGCAGCAAGCAAAAAGCATGTCCTCTGCCTAGCCTGCAGGATGAGAGAGAGAGAGAGCGAGAGAGAGAGAGAGAGAGAGAGAGAGAGAGAGAGAGAGAGAGAGAGAAGAAGAAGAAGGGAGGGGTCTGCATTTATTCTTGCAGAAAATCTTCTAACCTTGACCGGCTAATGCACCTCTTAGACTAATGCATATTTTCCAGAAGTTTCCATTTCTTTTTTATTGTACATGGATAATTCAGAGACTGATAATAATTGCCATGTTTCCAATATGCAGCATAGTCATCATAACCATGTCATTCATTTAAAAGAATTCAAAATGCCATGTTTCAACCATGTTCATAAATATCAAAGTTTCAAATACTATATGGGTAAATACCTTAAACTGGATGGTCCTGTTCTTGGATCCACATTTCAGCACATCCAAATGCACATTTATTTAATGTATTATTAGGCATCGTGGTTACAGTGTACTGATTTGTGGAGTATAGGTTTCCATTGAAGTTGAAAATTAAATTTTTGCCACTGCATCTTACATATTGGTTTCACAGTAATAACATTCACAGTAATGGCAAAATATAGTTGTCTATGCATCTGAAAGGGTTAAAGAGACTGAAATGTTGATCTGATGTGTCTGAAACGGTGAGGTCAGTGTGTGAAGTCAGTGTAAGGTTTTTAGGCCATGTTATTTGTAAATCAGTTCCAGTGAAACTTTCCAAGACTATGCAGAGAATCAGAACTGACCCTTGGTAATGCTAACCGAGTGCAATTTTAAAGTAAGAGCTTTAAAAGGGTGTACAAATATTTCCAATTGCTCAAGATGTAGAAGGTCAGCCAAGACATGTTGCGAGTTCTATATATGGATCGATGAGGCTAACATTGTTAACAAACTGCAAATCATAAAAAACTTCTCTCACCCACTCAGTGCACTTCATTAGGGTGGTGGAGACTTGAAGATGTGATTTAGGACACAGTATAAACAAAGCCAGACATTTAGGATGCACTTTGACTTGGTTAAGATGATTTGAGGATGTATTTAAATATTTGATATTGGTGATTATTTACTTCTAATGTTGAGTAGTAATACAACACTTGTAGCTTCAGTCAGCA
>JBBKCR010154940.1:0-17416 GCA_037577295.1 Ladigesia roloffi
GTTGGTAATAAAAGACTCTCACCTAATGGCGCTGCGTGAGACTCCTCGTTTGGCTCTGCGGGGAAATTGTCTGTCAATCACTACAGTATTACGCAGATAAAAATCAGTCAGCATCTTAAATCCCGCTTGCTCTGCTGCTTAAAGGGAAAGTCTGAGCTGTACTATGTCAAACAAAGGCTGTGCTTAAATAATGGTGTCCCATTCTAAGTGTTAAAGAACATTAACTCCCCACAATTGCAATATTTCAGTATTATTCAGATTTGCTTGCAATACACAATTGCCCATTGTGGGATATGAGAAATGTAAATGGATGGTATGCATAAAAAAGCCTCCCAGACCTCAGATGGTGTAGCCAAGCCCTTTAGCAATCCTTCACCGCATGTGAAAATAGTCTAATTGTCATAAATGTTGGAGATCAGTAAGGTCAGACTTCATTAGCTGTATCTGGCCAGCACGAGTCTTTGTTTCTATGTTTAGAGAGAGTCAGTGATCCAACTGGCAGGGGAACTGACAGCAGATCAAGCAGCTAACCTGAACCAGCTGTGTGAGAGTATGACCATTCGCCCTGACTCTCAGGGAGAGGGTGTTGAGAGAGAGAGGGAGTGTGTGTGAGTGTGTGTGTGTGTGTGTGTGTGGTGCATGTTGTTCCTATGTCTCTGCTTGGGAAGATTAAGAATAAGTGCAACGTTTGCAGTTATGACAGAGAGAGAGGGGGATAAAAGAGAAGGAGAGAGAGTATCCTGGTGTGTATGTATGCATGTGTGTGTATGTGTGCAAAAATACACATTTGTTCAATGGTTGAAGTGATGATCTAGAGAGAGGGGTGGCACAGAAAAAGAGAGGGAGAGTGAAGAATAGAGAGAGAGAGAGAATAGATAGGGCAACTGAATGGAAAGATAAAAAGACCCAGATAGAGAAAATGTGAAGAAGGGAGAGTGAAAGAAAGAGAGAAAAATAGAGGCATAGAGAGAATGATTGAGAAAGAAGGAAGTAGAGAAAGAGGCAGGGTGAGAGGGATGAAGAAAGATAGAAAGAGTGATGGAGAAAGAAGGAAGAGGAGAGAAAAAAAACCAAGATGAATGAGAGAGATTTAGAGACAGAGGAAGAGAGACAGAATGAGACAGAGGGAGAGGAAAAAGAGAAAGAAAGGCAGATACAGAAAGAGATGAAGAGACAGAAATACGCTTGGGGAGTGTGAGAGATTTAGAGACAGACAGAGATGGAGAAAGAAAGGGAGATACGGGGAGAGGGTGTGATGGGAAGAGAGGGATGAAAAAGGCATAAAAAGAATGATGGAGAATGAAGAAAAGAGAGAAATAAACAGAAGTATGAGAGAGATTCAGAGACTGAGCGGGAGAAAAAAGGAAGGGAGATACAGGGAGAGAGAGAAACAGAAGAGGTTAGAGAGATTCAGAGATAGAAAACTAGAGAAAAAAGCAAGATAAGAAGAGAGAAAGAGACAAGAAAGAGATTCGGAGAAGGAGAGAGAGAGAGATCAAAGAAGAAAGGGAGACAGGCAGAGAGAAAAAGATGAGAAAATTTGAGAAAGTGGGAAAGAGATAGATCGAAAAAGAAAGGGAGATAGAGAGCAAAGAAGACAAGAAGAGATGGAGGAAAAAAGAGAGAGATCAAAAAAGAAAGGGAGATAGAGAGAGAGAAAAAGGGAGATAGGGAGCGAGATAGTGAGAAAAAGACGAGAAAGATTGAGACAGAGGGAAAGAGATCGATCGAAAAAGAAAGGGAGATTACATGAGAAAAAGAATGTGAGAGAAAGAGAGAAATAAAGTGATATAAATAGAAAGAAAAAGAAAGGGAGATGGGAACAGAGAATGAGACAAGATAGAGAGATTCAGAGACGAAGGGAGAATGTGAGCTCATGGGAATAAAAAGCATAAGCACTTTGTGTAATGCTTGGAAGGAAGACCTGGAAAGAGAGAGAGAGAGAGAGAGAGAGAGAGAGAGAGAGAAAGAATGAGAATGAACAAATACCCTAATGTTCCTTTTGTCAATTTAACGGTAAGAAAGATGAATTTGGATCTCCTGTAACAGCTCCAGTCTGCTCTGGCCCGCTGGATACGCTTCATGTTTTGTATCTCTTGACAACCAGACTGTTTTAGTTGTGTTCCCTTTATTACCCCCGACCCCCTGGCCTGATCGATTCAAAGCAATGTTCTCCTTCCATGTCTAATCCTGCTCAGTCTGTATCCAACTCTCTAAATGGTTTTCCATGAAGGACACACCACCTTTTCACCAACAGCTCACGAAGCAGCTATAGTACAGTAAAAATCCCAAATGCATCAGTGCCGAAAGTCTGTTCAACTTTGTCATGAAATATATTTCCTGTAAGTAGGGGTTTAAAAAATGTCCCTTTGCAGTAGGGCTGCCCTCAAATAGTCGACTAAACGTTAGTCGATATGAAGAGGGCTTGGTCGAATACATTTTCATTAGTCGGTTATTCACAAAAACAAATCACGTGAAGTTACTCAATCAGGGGCTGCGCAGCCAGTGTATGACATCATAGCAACGCGAGAACAACGTGATCTCGTGCCTCGAGGTATACCGAAGCGCACTCACTTCCACATGACAGAAAATGCTAAAGCATGATATTAGCGTGTTTAAATTGAAACTGCCGCTAGGAATGTCTTTCGTCGAGGTCAGCCCTACTTTGCAGCAATAACAGCTTCCATTCTTCTTTGAAGGCTTTTCTGGAGTTTATGTGAGAATTTGTGGCCAGTCATTCTGTAGAGAATATGAGGTCAGTCCCTGATGTTGGGTGAGTAGGTCTGGATCACAATCTTCTTTCCAGTTTATCCTGAAGGTGGTTCAGGTCCACTGGATATGGAACAGTCAAGTTCTTCCACACTGAACCCATCCTGCCATGTCTTAATGGAGCTTGTTTTGTGCACTGGGACACAGTCCTGCTGGAACAGAAAAGCTTCTTCCACAAACTGTGTCCACACAGTTGGAAGCATGGCGTTTCCCAGAATGTCTTAGTCTGCTGAAGCATTAAGATTGTCCAGCACTGGTAGAAAGGGGCCACCCGAATTCAGTGATTATGGGTAATGTCCCAAAACAGTGTATATAATATTAATATGATGAGAGGTTCTTGAAGCATCTGACCTTCACTAACTGTAGTTTTAAAGATCTATGAAAAAAACACACTGATCTCCTCTGTCTTTTTTTAAGCATTGACACTTCCATTTTCAATCAAAAAAATCTTTGATTGAGTCCTTGATTTTCTATGTATTCTTTTATTTGTTTTTTATTCTGTTTTACTTTTTAATTCTATTCTTTTCTAGTGAATGATATTTGTATGTGATAGTGTGCTATATAAAACACACTTGAAATGACTTGATCAGCAACAATGATCCTCTTCTACATTTTTTGGTATCTTAAGGGAACCCTACTGCATTCATTTAAAAACTCATTTACTGATCCATAAAAAAAAGAGTAGATGAGTATACCAAAATATCCTTGAGCTTTATGACATTTTGCCCTAGCCGAGTTCTCAAGCTGCTGTGGGAGTGCCAAAGTGCTTTTGAAGTATGCGGTACCATATGACTTCTCTTCTCTGCAATTCAATTACATGGAACTGACACCATGACACATACTGTCGTATATTCATAGAGTTCACCAGGGCAGTGTGGCAGGAAATACAGTCCTGGGAGCAAAAGGGAAGAACTTGGTCTGAAATCTGACAATACCAGGTATATCCAGAGTAGATAAACGAGGAGTCTGCGAGTCAGCGAATCAGCTTTCTTGTAAACTGAGCACTTGTTGCCAGAGTGCACCAGGCCATGAAATCTTGTGCTTAAAATTTATGCAAATATATATTTTTTTCTACACACTTTATCAGCCAGGGTATGTCTAGTGTCCAAATTTTCTACAACTCAATAGCCACCCATAACCTTTGGGTAAAATTCTTTCAACCACATTTAGATTTTTACTAAGGTTTTGCAGACTTGTCACTGTGTTAAAGGACACAGTATGACTTATAGTGAGCTATGAAAATTAGCGAAGTTCCCTCTGATCTAGAATCAGGTTTTATTAGAATTCAGTATTAGCCCTGTGAAGTGACTGCCTGTAAGGGTGATGTGTGTTATTTATATTTATATATATAGCTCACAGTAGGTCATCCTGCATCTTAAACCCCACCCACGAGACTGCACCACTTTAAACTCAGGATATTTTGGTATACTCATCTACTCTTTTTTTTATGGATCAGTAAAAAAGGTCTGGAAAGGTTGGGAACGATTTGGTAGGGTTTGTTAGCAACATTAGCCTTGTAGCTTCAGTGCTAAAGTAGATTGAACTCCAAAGGTGGATAGAGGAAACACATCAAAGGGCTAATTACCTACATTTCTTGTTGTTGACACTTATGATGGATTGTGTTAGAAGTAATTTATATGTGACCATTTTTCAGTCTCTCCTGGAATTACAGTTGCATGTTGAATATTTCTGGCTGATCTGTTCCCATGTGTTTGGCATTCTACATTCTGAGAACATGCTCTGGTTTATATTCTGTGTAAGTTGTTGTAGAACGTTAAGTGAGCTTTCCAACTACTGGCAGGTTAATACAGCTCCTTTCACTATCAAGAAGAGTACAAAACTGGCATTCCAGTGCATTTAATTACAGGGTACATGCAGTTCCTGACAGCTGCATGTGCTACCAGGAACGGAGACTTACACTGAGATGGAGAATATGATCCTTTCTGATGTCATATTTTCCATTGTTTTATTGTGCTGTGGCTTGAACTTGGTCTTAAATATCTGACAGGTTTTTCTAATCATAGACCACACACACTGGCCATAAATGATAAAAGTGTCATGAAGCTATTTGCAGGTGGTGAGTTACATGAAATTCCCATGCTTCCAACGCGGGTTAGACATATTACACTTTTAACACATTTGATTATTCAAGTAGTTGGATACCAGATTAGTAACCAGTACCTTCCATGTTAATTCCAACCACTAGGCTGCAACAACGAATCAGAATGTGTTCAGATCTAGCCGTCCTGACCCTGAGGTGACCAAGCATGAATCTTTGTGGAGTATAACAGTTTGGCTGTCTAGCATGACTTGATTTAACAGTTTAAATATCCCATCAACATCTGGATTCAGTATCTGCTGAAAGGAGCTAGTACCCTTACCTGGTTGAATTCTAAAGTGAATAATTGTTTTCCAAAAAGAAGGCCAATAGGACTTAGAAGTCATTCAGTTAATATAGTTGCTTCAATTAAAAAGCTTTAATGTCCAATTTATGTGATTGCCTTCATTAAAACATTCCACTACAACAGCAAAACACGACAACTGTCTTCACCTCTCAGGTCCATCACACCTGGTTCAGTTATCATTGCTAAAAGAGTTTGGAAACATTGCTTTACCCTTTAGTTTGGTAAAACTGCAAACCTTTTTGGATTTAGAACATCTGCATGATGTAAATGCCCCCAGAAGACATTTAAAAAACATGTGGAAGTTCTTCATATCTTTTGAAGACTCCAAAAGTAGTTCTTATATGGAAGCACTCACTGCACACTATATTTTTTGGGAAAGTTTCAGAACATATAAGCCTGCATGAAAGTTTCAAGCCTCGCAAGCTTTCATGCCAGCCCTGATCTAAAATGGCTCTTTTACGTCATAAATGAACCTCGCTGTACCTAAACCAGACTGCGATGGCACTGAAGTTGCAACACACTTTGATTTTCCATTGTGTCTACTAAAGCTTAGCACAGTTCTCTCCCCACAGTTTATGGGGGTCTTTGTCCTAAAACCACGTACATGGAGTCGTACCAGCGGAAAGTTTTTCCATCAAAGCCACTTTTGTTACTTTTGCCTTTTTTTAAGTCTTGTTTGAGTTTTTTTTCTCAGCACAGCATCGTTTAGCAGCTAACCCAGCTAACTTACTAGTGATGTCCTGATACACCTTCACATTTCTCACAGCATTAAAGATACATTTGTAATCGCCATAGAAAACTATTAAATGTATCTTGTACTTTGTCAGCTTCCCAGTTGTTAGTTTGTATCTCCATTGTTGATTTTTGCACAAGCAGTAAAACTACAATAGCCTCTTTCAATAGTTTGGATAACATTTCGACCATGAAAGTTTCAGCACAGCCTCAGTAAAGTCAGAATGATCACATCTGAGGTTATGTTGCCATGATTTCCAAGTGTTGCTCCACTGAAATCCAATCAACTGTGCCGTTTTGCGGAGAACTACAGAAAATAAGGCCTCCGCTGGACCCAATAAACACAGCACCAGCACCATGGCGAGACGAACCGTGGCCGTTTACACTGATACGGTGATGGTTTTGAGGGGGATTGTGAGGTACCAATTATGATAAGTGTGGTGTGGTGGACCAGAAAAGTTGGAAAGTGCGTCACAACTAGGAACCAAACTAAAAAACCTGCTAAAACAAAAACAAATGCCCAACTCTGCCTGCCAACAGACAGATGTCTGAGTTGCAGAATCTAGATCCAGGTTTTACAAACTCATCAAGACTACAGCGCGCTGAGACAATGTACGTTTGTGCCACAGCCCCCATGTCAGCAGCCCCGCACTACACCAATACCTTGTTTTAAGAGAAATGAGCTTGTGCAGACAGGTTTAGGCTGAGCCTCTCCCTCCCCGTTGTCCTCTTCTTTTTCATCACTCTACAGATAACTAACACTGCACTGACTTTATACCTCCTTCAAAGACATTCCAGGCCACAGCACCTCCAGCAGTCCCATTTGCACGTCCAGGGCCAAGCAAAACAGAAGGGAACATGAAGGGGGTCGATGTTGTAGGAGGATGGAGATGACGACTGCTTTTATTCATTGTTTCTGAGGAACGCACTTGCATGGCTCCCTTGCACTGATCCCAATAATCCAGCCTTAAGTGCTATGATCTTAAAAGCTGGATCAGTTTTATCGGGGGGAAAAGATCCATTTGTCATGTATTTGAACTGACAGGCCAACTCAACTGGAGAAGCTGTTGTAATTATTCCAAATAGTTTGGATATGTCACAGTCCAAATGGGACTCAATAAGTCTGTCAGTGACCGTGTTGAATAAAATATGAATCCTTAAAACTCAAGAGTGTCAGTAATCTGTGATTTTTGGTGCAAAACAATCTAGAACTGGTGTTTATCAAAGATTTTGTGATGTTTCTGTTTCTAAGACCTAAAATAAAAGAACAATTTTGTTCTTAAACACGGTATTCTCACACATAAAAAAAATTACAATAGCTTTTGGTTACACATGACATAAGAGCACCAAACAAACTCATTTAACTGAGGCAACTTCCTAAAATGAGTTGTTTTTACCATTTGATAATGTACCATTCGTTGGACTGCTGGCACATAACTCCCTTTCTAAGGATTAAAAATGATTTTTTTTCCCAAAGTCAAGAATGTCCCTCATTCTACTCTTGGACAGACTTGACTTTGGGCTTCCTAACAGAGAAACCTTGGTGCGTGAAATGGGTTTTTCAAGAGGGTCCTCCAGTTTTCATTGAGAAACTGGCCAACAAACCAAATCACACATTTACATTCATCCTGATCCAAAGAAGACCACCAGGCCAGTACTTGACAGCCTGAAGTTCCATGTTGGAATGCAAGCATTGTCCTGACCTCATAAAGAGGCCACTTACAGAAAGTGCACCTCGAAGGCAGCTGAAGGATCTGCATACCTCTCAGCAGGCTTCAGTTTGTGAACAAGCCTGAAATAATTGATGTAAACAGTCAGATAACAGTATTCAAAGAGTCCAAAGCGGTTCGATTATTAGTAGACACTTTTATTAGTAGATTTGTTTAGGAATAGGTGGGAATGAGCTTCACATAGCTTTCATGCCAGCCCTGATCTACAAATGGCTCTTTTACGTTATAAATGAACCTCATTGTACCTAAAGCAGACTGCGATGGCCCTGAATTTGCAACACACTTTGATTTTCCATTGTGTCTACTAAAGCTTGGCACAGTTCTCTCCCCACAGTTTATGGGGGTCTTTGTCCTAAAACCACGTACATGGAGTCGTACCAGCGGAAAGTTTTTCCATCAACGCCACTTTTGTTATTTTTGCCTTTTTTAAAAGTCTTGTTTGAGTTTTTCTCAGCACAGCATGGTTTAGCAGCTAACCCAGCTAACTTATTAGCGCTGTCCTGATACACCTTCACATTTCTCACAGCATTAAAGATACATTTGTAAGCGCCATAGAAAACAATGAAACATAACTTGTACTTTGTCAGCTTCCCAGTTGTTAGTTTGTATCTCCATTGTTGATTTTTGCACAAGCAGCAAAATGACAATAGCCTCTTTCAGTGTTATGATAACATTTCGACCAATCAGAAAGCAGCGATGCTGTCAGCTCAGCTGTGTCCAGGTTTCGGCCCTTCTGTCGGGCAGCACAGTTACAGCTCTGATGCGGGTCGCTTTATTTGGAATGGGAAAACATTTGTTCAAGGATCCTTGTGCCAATTACCCCCCACACACACACACACACACACACACCCCCCATGTGAGTCTCAAGGGAGCCCACAGTACACTGCATTGTTCTCAAGTTACTTCATGCCACAGCCTCGCAGGTGCTGAATCAGCAAACAAGTCTTGAAACATTTTGGGTTTGCTCTCTCTCCCATGCTCTTTCCCCTGTTTCGCTACCCCCTTCTCCATCGGGTTCCACGTTTCCTGTGAAATGTTCCAACTGAGAGTCGGCGAAGCCTGCCACCAATCAATCACAACTCTCCATTCCCAGACGGGACCCAGGAGACAAGGGGAGGGGGAAACGCACCTCCAGAATTAGACATATGTTCCACACAGCTTTCGTTTGGTTTAAGAATGGGGCTCCAGTGTCTCAGTCGAAATCTCTACAGTAATTGATTTTATGGAGGCTTTCTATTGGCTTAATCAGTATGGTGCATAATTTTATGGTGCTCTCAGCAAGGTTGTTATCCATAAATGGATAACACTTTACGGGAAAGTCTACATGGCATTTATATATGTCTTTTATGACAACCCACATTACTTATGTAGACATATTTAAAGGCTTATTACAACAAAGTTCCTTGGTTCTGTTTGAAGTGATATATAGTGAATACACCTTTATAAATGTAAATGTGGGTTTATGTCAGCTGTTATAAAATTTGTTGGTATCATATAGCCTTATGAATACCAGCATGTAGTGGTAGTTGCTTAGTGGGTAGAGTACTTGTCCCTGGTCATCCTACATTTAAATCCTATATTTAGTGCACCACCACTGGGTTTCTGAGGAAGACCCTTAACCCCAAGTTGCTCCTGAGAGAATGCCTCCTGTAGTTAGGAAATGGAAGTTGCTTTGGATTAATTTTTTTTTTAAAGCATCTCCAGTTTGTAAATGTAAATGAATGATGACTTTCATTGTTCTGACCAATGATTTGCTCAGTTTGTGGCCATTTCTCATTTGCCACACCTGAATTCATTAATTAATTATCTCATTAATGACCTCATTGGCTTGTGAGGTGTGTGTAGCTGGGAAATCACAAAACCTACCAGCATTTTAGGTTGCCAGGCCAAGAATAATTTAGGAATCTTCATTTTTGCCCATGAGAATAAAACACTAAATATATTAGGCTCTTCATCTTTGCATTTTTATAAGTAATATGTAACTTGACATATGAGCATAATCTGTTACATTCATACATGATTGCAGTTTAGATCCAGACTCTGGATTTGTTCCATCAAGATGCTCTGCCAAGAGTGTAACAGTTCCTGCCTTCTTGGAAGGGGGGGAAGGAGGCGTTCCTCGGTTCTTCAGGTTTTGTCCTCAGTCTAAGGTTTCTGCTGGCGTGATTGATGTGGCCAGTCAAAGACAATCCACTTTTGACTCGTTCTGTGAGTGGTGAAGCATCTGGTTTAATAATTTACACTAATGGAGACTCCTTTGGTTCCCACGTTGAGACGAGGGCAAGCCTCCAGATGCAAATGCCCCCTCCAGAACGACCTCCAGCCCGTTTGTTAGAACTTTTGAGCATTAACCAGTGAAACACCGACACACAGCTGTTTCCAAAATACGACTCCTTACATGGCAGACTGCAACGTCCCACTGATTGAGGTGAACAGAGCGTAATTCGTATGATTAGTGCTTTGTTTGTGTGTGGGTGCACACTCTGAACTTAAACCCTCAACCAATTCTACAGTTGGTTCAGGTTTCACAGGACAAATCAAACCATCAAAACAAACCATCAAAAACGTTCAGAAAGTGGAGACGCACACCATGGTAATGTTAATCGGAACAGAATGTGCTCTCAGTTAAGCAGCATTCAACCTGTCAGGCCCTCCATAGAAAGGGCTGCGGATTTTTAGAAAGAGGTGAAAAGGCACCAGGGGTTGGCAAGGAAAACAATTGTGGGAATTTGAGGGGGTATGCTTGGGCCATGGTACCTTTAATGTCTGGTGGAATCTAATTGGAAGCCTCTCTCTTAAAATTAAATGTGTATTGGTTTCACATTTACTCCACATGATCACAAACAAATGTTATTGATTTAAATCCACCAAATACTTTGGTAACAATTTATTTAATGTCTAAACCTATATAGGACATTAGTGGCCTAAACATCTATTAAGGCTTATACTGAATAGAATAAGCAGTTTTCAGTTATTTCACAGTAAGTGTCATGACCTGTTTATTTAGGTGTATGTCTGCTATTATGAAGCCTTATGAATGTTGCCCCTACCAATATGTTGAAGGCAACAATGCAAAAGAAAAAAATATTAGATGTCATAAAGGGTTCTTTGAGTGATACCTCATAAGAGCTTTTTGAAATGAAGAGTCAAAAGCTTTAAAAAAAGTATAAATGACCTTCTAATTATGTAAAGATTCTCCATGGATTTTTGAATTTTACAAAAAATAGCCACATCACTTAAAGAAAAATGTTTCTTAGCAATGTAGTTGAAGAAAATTCTGTTTTCATCAAGCCTTACATCAGTTCAAACCTCTAAAACAATAATATTGCTTAATACAGTGTGTCAAAAAATGTGAAGGTTTTTATTTTGTTTGTTTTTTGGTAAGAAGAAACCTCTCAATAGAAAGGTTTTTAGAGAACCAAGGGAAACTCTTATTTTGAAAGGGTAGATCTACCAAGTGAATTTTAGCCTTGAATACAGTCATTTCTCAGATTCCTCTGAGGGAGCTCATTACCATCTCATGCTTGAAAAGTCTTAGAGCTGGATTTAAGATTAGACTCTTGAATGGAAACAGAAGTGGAGATAAACTACATTATTTGTCAAGCAACACATATTGTTGTCCCACAGCTGCACCACATGCACTGCAGATGATGAACTTACCAAACCACATACATCGTATTTCATGATTTATCCAAACAACAAAAGGGTTCCGAACCCCGTCTGGAACTGCAGTCGCTCATGTTTAAGGGTGTACTTAACTCCCAGCCAGTCAGCGTATACGTTTACTAAATATTTACCATCTGCCCTTAATGGTTCCCTTGGTACATTAGAAAACCCTGACCTTGATGAACCTACTGAACTCCATTAAGTACATTCCCTCTCTCTCCCGCTGCCTCACTTCCTGCATCTGGGTCTCTCTCAAAGATTGTTGGTTTTGTTATTTTTGCTTAAATGGGACACTGATTTGACATTCTGAGTTGTGGGAACATGAAAATCTGTTATTTTTAATTCAGATTTGAGACATTTTGACCCTGTTCACATTTGGTCACTTGAGTATCTGGGTAAGGCGTGCATGCAGCCAAAATGCATTTAAAACAGACATAAATCCAAACACTCAAACCACTTTGGGATGTCTGAGACACACCCAAGCCACATTATAGCAGTATGTAAGTGCGCTCATCTCTCTAAGACCCATCACAGCACCCCCTGCAGTTCCGCATCTTCATATCATCACCAGATCTAATCCAGAGTGTTTCTTCTCTGGTTTTGATTTGGTAGCCCACTTCTGATCAGTCAGTTAAATGAAAGGCCAATTTGCTTCACCTTTACCTCGCCTTGTAGTTTTGCGCCATTTCTTTACAATACCTTGTATCTTAACGCTCATGGTTGACACAGATTATTCAAAAAGGCCATCTTCTTCAAACCACTGTTCACAGATTAAATGGAGAACAGTGCTGTGCAAAATTGTGTTTTTGTTCTGAATAGAAAAGAAAAATAAAGAGCAGTGCTAGCGATTGTACATGAACTGGTTTGCGTAGAACTTATCGCATTATAACTAAAGTGCAATCTGATGAACCAGAGGGACATTTGGAGACTAAGTAGAAATACATGTGATTCAAATCTAATGAGTATACAAGCCATTCACTAGTCCAGTGAAGTCACCAGGTGTGTAGGGGTCATACACTCATTTATATTTCCCTAAAAGACCCTTCAGTGTATAAATCATGGCACATCATTCGGTGTGGGCAGCGGGTTGGCAGAACAAAGCCTAATTGCTGCTACAATTGGTGTGTAAAAAGGATAAATAAAAAACAGTTTTTCGGAGTGCTAAAATAATATAAACCCTATAGAAATAATTTAAAAAAAAACTTATGGACATGTGTTTAGCACTTTTGGTCACATGTCCTTCACTTTCAATTCTATAAAATTCAGAACAAATGTCGCATTTCCTCTGGCACAAGGAACCATGATGTACCATGAAAAGATGTTTTTTCCATTCAAATAAAGCAACATGCACCTGAGCCGCACTCAAGAGGCTCGGCGGGAGGGCCAAAAGGGGGCCGCAGGCCATCATAGTATGGTTTAGTTACCTGTGGGAAAGTGCCATAAGCTGCAAAACAGATTTGACTTTCCATGCTGTTATATGCCAGTGTATATACATACGTCCACCTACATTAGCATTCATCAGAATAAAGATTGTTTCAGCTTGTACTGCTTTTTTAATGAGGCAGTATATTGGTAGGCCAATAAGAACAGAGATCATTTACTTAAAGGTACAGAAAAATGTGCTTAATACTAAAGGATAAAGAGAGGTTGCGTTATTAAACCGAATTATGGCTTTGGTGCATAGAGGGCAGGGGCTATTTAAATAACCATGTTTTCTAATCAGATGCGCAATTGACATAATATAAGGAATCTAGACTAAATCAGGTTGATTTCACAAACAACATTGAGAAACTTGAGTTTGAGTGAGTTGTTCATATGCATGGTGTGGATAACGCATATGACGTTATTGATTTTAAACTGAGCAACGAGTGGCCACCAGTAACTATTCACTGAATACTGGCCTTAAAGGGATTAGTGTATTATTGTTAAGGCTCTATGTGTCTTCAGATGGTCACTATGGATACTTGCTTCTCCTCCTCATGACTTTATTCAGAGCAAATTAGCAACACATGTTCTCGCCCACATGTGTAGGTGCAGGTTGTAACAGTGGGAAGAAGCACTTCTTCACACCTGGGCTTCATCTAAATTCTTCACAGTTCACAGCTATGCTTTATGAACCCCGGCAGTGTCTGGAAGACTGAGTCTGCTCTACTACAACTAAAGACTCCATTCATGGATTCTGGATTGCATTTGGTAGACCCCAGAATTCAAGGTCAATTGGCTGAATCCAATACAGCTCCCTGTAGTCCACCATATACAACACAAGGGTTTCCGCACTACGTAGTGCACTAAACATAAAGTGGGAGCCAGTTGGGGTTCAGGCTGAGCTTTGGTCAGGATTACCAGCTTTAAGGAACACAGAGCTTTAACCCCAGAGCTTTTGATGCTCCTCCAGAGAGCTCCGAGGGGATCCGGATGGATGAATTGCAGGCTTTTATGCTCCAAAGTCAACACCTCCACCAAACTTACAATCACCCTGAGAGAGTGTACGAGAGAGAGAGCACGAGGGAGAGAGAGAGAGAGAAAGGTCAGATAAGAGCCAGGTGGACTAGAGGTCTGCAAGTAATTCCATACTGTGCTTATAACAAGATGAAAGGAGTTGCTGTACTTTTGTGTTTGCATATGAATTTATTGCATGCCATTATTGATTATTATCTCTTGTTCTTCATTAGTATTTATTGTTCTTCATTATTCATTGTTATTCATCATTATTTCATTATATTTAATAGTAATGAGCACTTAAGACATGGTTTTTACTGTCTTCGATCTGGGATTTGGGAACAGAAGTCCTGCTTCAGCTCATAGGAATGTGTGTTTTTATTCATTCATTTTATTGATTAAGTATTGGTAATCAATCGATCACTCAAATACTAGTTTTCTTGAAAATTCTCAAAATAATGACATAAAATGTCAAAACAATCCATTTCAGTTTTAAGTTCGAAAATAGGCTTTCTTGAACTAATAAGATCAATTGGGACCAAAATGATCCATCGATCCTTTCATGAACTATGATGCATAATGAAGTAAAGTCCCAGCTCTCATTGGGTGAAAGGTAAGGAAACAATTCATTACAGGGTAGACAGACAAACATAAACATGTACACACACATACACATGTTGGCGAATTTAGCATCTGATGTTGCTGTCTTGAAGAAAGTGAAACTCCTGGCAGAAAAGAACATGGAAACTCCTCACAGAGATTAAAGCGGCCCCTTGGAGTCAAGCATGAACACACCACAGTGTGAACAGTGTGAAATGTTCTCTTGGCCTTAAACCCATTAACCAAGTCAGGTAGGTTTTTATTGTCATTTCGGTCATTTACACACAGTGCAACAAAAAACTTAACATTAGCATTGCATCTGTTGCATCAAATCTGCTCTTTAGTGACAGGTTAGATGTTCATTTGCATATTGCAGCCTTCTGTGACTGTGGTATTGTGAAAGCCATTGCTGTGATGGTGATTAATAAAGGATACACAGTGTAACACCAGCAGGTTCCAAGTATAATTTCAGTTTCCGTTGCCTGCACTGTACGGCTAAAGCAGGTCTAAGGTTCGGTTCGCTAGGACACGACGGAACACAGGACTGATTCAATTGCAGCCACAAAACTCAAAGCATTAGCACACAAAGCCCTTTGCACGAACACTACCTCCCCCTAGCACACATCCATTTCCTGCCCTCTACAATGGCTCACACCGTTCCGTTTGTGCTTCTTATTAACAAATGATTCGGATGGGAAAACCGTACTTTTCCTTCCTTTCGGTCAATTTGTAACGACCGAGCTCAAGCAACGCCAGCCATTAAACCGGCCATCAGGGAGAGGCCAAACAAGGACCTTGGAATTAAAATACCGGAGTTTTTTTTTTTCTTCCTCCCATCGGCTGCTCGTGGCTGCCAGCCAAAACTCACTGGAGGAATAAAACGAGTGCAACCTTAAATCGAGAGGCAAAACAAAAAAGGGCTTCTCCTTTTCGCGCCTCTTGCCAGTGTAACCATGGTTTTGGTAGTAATATTTCTCCAGCCACCTCAGAACTTCGATAACGGACTTTCTTCATTTCCCCACTGCTGGGAATGGTGTGTGTGTGTGTGTGTGTGTGTGTGTGTGTTCAAAGTTTTAGAAGAAAAGCACGGCACTGCCAATCACAATTTATGAATTACTAGCTCACCCGGGCACAAGAACATGAAACAAGGTAGTGTGTGTGTGCATGTGTGTGTGTGTGTGTGTGGAAAAGAGACCCTACACTCTTACTGCCTTTGAGACACAATGACAACTTGATAATAATATAATTTTAGTCTGCGGTTTTCTGCTTCATAAGAAAAGTACATTAATACAGCTCACTGTTTTGAAAGCAGGTGCGCACACAGTTTTAATGAGGGTATAATCTCTCTGGGCATTTTACTCCATAATAAATGGGGGACGTACTTTATGAGCTATCGTTAGTGATTCGTTTGTACATTAAAGGCAAGTAAGTGAAAAAGTGGGACTGAAAGAAGTCTGGCAGACCACCAAAGCTGTCAGTTACCCAGAGAGAGACTGGAGGAAAAGCTTCAGAGGCGGTTCTGTCCATCCTTCCACTGTGAGAGACTCCATCAACACTGAGGGTCTGGAAGGACGTGTAGCCATTTGAGAAACAGTGCTGAGAAAAGGAAATACCCAGAGTGGAAACATAGAGGAAGGGTTTAAGACTAATGAGTGTAAATTTGATATGGCGATTATCCTAGATGACAAGAAGCAGAAAATGCAGCCAACTTCTTAGAACAATCTTTAAAGGTGTTTGGAAGCAGCATGGGAAAATATACTGCCAGATGTCCATAGAAAATCTGCAAAGAGGTCTAGTGGAAAGGCTGGGAGAACAACGTTCACTATAAATGAATGTAACTCCATATCAAGCAGACTTGGACTATTTTAGTGGCTCTTTTAGGATATTCAGGTTTTTTTCAATCTGTCACAAATCTCTGTTTTTTGTTGTCAAATGATAAAGTATATCATTACTTTATACAGGCTTTAAACAATAAAAATCTTGACAAAATATGAAATGATAAATGCCTCTTCAGAAACACAGGGCAGCATCTCGAAACAAGGCAAATTAAAACTTGACCAAAACAACAAAAACAGCTTGTCAGTCTGCAGTGTAACAGCGAGGGAATGAAGGCGGCAACTTTGATTATTACGGCTTGAAGAGTGCTGAAAGACGGTGCTTACATCTGCAACCATTCAGGTGTAAGAGCTTGTGCTGCTTGTAATAAAACAGCAAATTAGAACCCCCATTCAAGGTTCTCATCTTTTATGACCCGCCTTTTAGGGGTACAAGACCGTATTTCAATCAAAATATCCCTGTCTATTATGTCTTTCTTGAAGGACTAAGAATTTCAGTCCATTGTGTCTAGATTCTGGAAGACTACAGATAGATTCTGCAAGCTGCTATATCACAAAGTTATATCTATATGACTGGAAGTGCAGCAGACTGTGAGTTTGTGTTGAGTGGTTCTTTGCATTTGAAAAAAAAAAATGTTGTCTTTACAGTTACATCTCATCTCAACTGGACAGAATGTGAGTTAATGATGGGGAAACACTGATATTGCATAGGACTGGCCCCTGAGAGACACCAAAGTGGTGCCAAAAAACCAGCTGAGTAGGTTCTGTATGAACACCGGCTTGAAAAATTAATGTTCTGGCTCCATCAGTGTATCCTTATTATTAACTCTTATGTTTCATCCTGGGAATCACTACTCTAGACTGGCAGAGACACCAAAGTACCACCAAATAAGCAACTGAGTAGGGTCTATATCAGGCATCACCAAATGGCGGACCGCGGTCCAGATCCGGACCAAGTGCTGGTTCTCTCCGGACCCGTGAACAGTCTCACAAGAAAATTCCCGAGATTAAGTCATCTTCATGGAGCGTTATTTTGGCCGGTGTCTGTAGACAGGGGGCGCTGCTGTGTGTAAACTTATTTTGATCTCAACTAAGTTGGTCAAAATCACTTCGCAAGAAAAATGCAACATAGATTATATGCTACATCACATTTTAATAATAACAATAATGATAATTGTTGTTGTTGATGCACATTATATATCCATACACGCTTTGTTTGTGTGTGTGTGTGTGTGTGTGT
>JBBKCR010154959.1:0-17415 GCA_037577295.1 Ladigesia roloffi
CTACCAGACTGCTACGGCTAAAGCTAAAAATCTGCATTTGTGTTCTGCTGAGAAAACAAAGTCACCTTCGACTTGGAGGTAAGCAAATAAACATCAAATTTTCATTTTTGGGTGAACTATCGCTTTAAAAGTAATCGGTTTAAGTTTAAGTTACATTCCAATAGCAATTAGATTCAAAATTAGACACTCAAGAAATATTTAGTATTATCAGATAATATTAAACATATTTCCAACCAACAATGTGGCTCATACTATAAAGCCAAGATAGCATTCCTAAATTCTGAGACTTACCTTGTCATGCATCATCCAGCCTACATATTTCAGGTAGGTCTCATTCAGGAACAATGAACTGTAGATCTTCATCCATGTGGTCAGTTCCTCCATACAGATCGCCCTGATCTCAGGTATCACATCTCTGCCAAACCAGAACAAAGCAGAACTTCTGAAACTGCTGAAGGGCAGTGGAACTCACACAAAAAGAAACGGCAAGCTAATAAAAACAGTAAACTAACCTGTATCTCTGAAGAAAAACCCCTTTAAAAAGAGCATCCATCATGTCTTCTGTTTCAAGCTTCCTGTCCTGCAGCTGAAAAAGTTCTCTGTTCAGATACTGTCCTCTAGACAGGTATCACTGCTGTGAATTGCTTTCCATCAATAGAACATGCATTGCCTTTCTACTGTCTAGCTCATACTTTGTGAAAAAGGTATATTGGGTTTTATTATTATTTTGGATATCTTTGCTGGTTGAAACGACTGTGCCTTGCATCTTTCTGCAAGATCACTGCTGTTGAGGTCCAAATTGGAAAACAACAAACATCTATTCAACACAGCACCGCATCTTGAACCAGAGTGTAATCAGACTTGTCGGGGCCTCACCACAGTAATTTTCCCTTTGACCTTTTCCAGACGTGGCGAGAGACGTGGCTGTTTGTTGGATGTCTTAGACATTTCGATCTCATAGATTCTCTCAGCGTTGCCCGCGTTGACGCCGAGACTGAGGGCCACGTTCACCAAAGCACTAAGCAACTTCACGGCTGCAAGAGGTCCAGAGAGCAGAGAGAGGAGCAGAGAATACATCACCATAAGAGGAGAACTCTCAATCAGACACTACAGGCCATTCTGAGTCAGACAGAGGCATTTTAGAAAGGAGTGACTTTTACGAATAGTTATTCCAAATTCTTCTTGTGACAATGTTCTAAATGTAATTATTGATAACATCACCACTCATGTCCATGATTTAGTACTGATGTATGTACTGCCCTATAAATACTGTCCTACATGATTTATGTACTGCGCTAAAAATCCTGTTTTAACAATACCATGATCAAAAGCAGTACAATATGTACATATTATTGTATATATTATTGTGTATCTATATATGTACTTATTATTGCATAGACAATTATCCCATTGCTTAGGCCCTACACCAGACAGAGACATACAGGGACAACAAAGCGACACACACACTTGGACAGAGGGATCATTAACACAGGGAAGAACAGGGAAGCTCTGGCCCCAGAATACTGACCTGCATACTGTTCAGCTAATTAAGAAGCCCTTTTATATGTAGTGGTGGATTAATAACAGAGAAAATACTGAAATGTGCAGGGCAAGCAGTTGTACTCCTGTACAGTACAGCACAGTTACCTGCCAGGGTGCAGGTGTGTCTGAAGGCTCGCACACATGACGCAGAGAGTTCGGTAAGTAGAGAGATCAGTGTGTTCATGAGGTAGTTGTCGAAGATCACGCTATACTGGCACTGAGAAACAAGCACCGAAACAAACTCGCAGAACTGCAAGCGGAACTTCTTCCAGTACCAGCCGGTCATAACGAGTGGATACTCGCCACCCTCCTGCCGAAAAGTGAGAGCAGGAAAACGCATATATAAACATATAAGAACATTTAAAAGGATTATCTCTTCTACTAAAAAGATTCTTCAAAGAGTGTCATGATCAGAAGGACAGTTGTTGTCAATAATTGATGCAAATATTTGACATAAAGGAGAAAACCAGAATTATAGTTAGAGCTAGATCTGTATGTGGGTCAATGACATAGAAAAAAAAATGTAATGTGGTGCGACCACATATCAAAACGAATACATTTTTTAACATACTTAATATTTCTTTTACAAGTTGTTAGTAATATCAAGTGTTTAGAAACAAGTGTTTGCATTTCTTTAGAATTTTGAATCACCAAATTAAATGTAGTTAACCAACTCATTTTTCCTGTAAAATACATAAAACTGATAAAAATGGTTTAAAAATAACATTCACTTAAGCATATTGGAACAGTTTTTAATGTTTCAGCTACAGAAATGAGATTTTATTTTGAATTTAATATAGTTATTGTTATTATTGGTTGCACCCCATGATATTTTGACAGTAAATTACAGATCAATTACAAATTACTAATAAGTCAGTACATATATGGGACATATAATATATAGAAAGTATTTGTACATTTAAACCTTTTTTAACTTAAAAAACAAACAACCGGACAGAATATTTAGGTGTTACATCATCGGCGCATAGCTAGCTATATCTGTATGTCTAATAGCATTAAATTAAAGTTTCACACTTACAACATCCATGGGCCACGTGACAGTCAATATCCATGGGAATGCCAGGAACTTCTTGTACTGCAAACCTGACCTCTGTAATTTGACATTCAAAGATAAGTCACTTTATAATCCCTGACTACATTTGGAACTTCTGTCCCCAACATTTGTCTAATAGCTTAATATTTCGGCTTTGTGAAACATGAATTACTTTTATAATCATTTTTATTTATAGTGTTATAGTGTGTAGACCAAGTATCACAATGAGTCCTTTGTTGTTCCTCCTCAGGCATGAACTTCCCAAAGGAAACAACAAGCTGCTGCCAACTTTGGCTGACAGATTCACTTTGCAGTACAGAGCCCAATCACTGAACTTTATTTTTTTCCAACTAAACCATTTTTTTTTTTAATGGAACTGATTCCAGACTGTTTACTGGCATCAGTGACTTGATCTTGCTTTCCTGAAGAAAAGCTTTAACGACATGAGAAAAGTGTCCAGAGCACTGAGGTAATGACCGTTGAGGTAATAACTGCTCTCTCAGGTCCTTTACCCAACATGCAACATCAGATCAGAAGTGAGAGGGGAAATGAGATGTTTCTTTATGTTTCAGCATCATTTCCTTGGCCAGTGCAGATTCATGAGTCATCACTTAATATTGCTTTCATCCCACCATCCACACGCCACCATCCAAACTCCCTCTGTATCCTTGTTTTCTTCAGTTTAAGTGTCTGTGCTAGTTTTCCTTTCGACTCTTCTGGATGTAAATCCAATTTGTTCAGCCAATTTCTTACAGTCGTGCCACAGGCACAGATTTCTGTTTCAGGACGTTTAATTTTTTGTGCATTTTCATGTTCTATGTGCTGTTTTAAGGTTTTAAGTGGTCTACCTGTGTTTTACCTTACTATTTGGTAACTGCCATCATTTTTTGCAATGATCTGTACTGGATTTTCTTTTTGAGGTTCTTACACAATCCTATCCACTGTTTCAGCTCTGTGCAGTGACTCCATAATTTTTTCCAACAAAGCACATGCATGTAAATCAGCATGAACGTATGAGACATCGCATTAGAACTTACCTCGTCCACGTCCTCCACCATCTTGCTCATAACCTCACTATCTTCTTTACTTTGAAACATCTCAGCAGTTACTAGCCCTAGAGAAAGTAACATTCAAGGTATCAGAGATTATGCAGGATATTTAAGGAATTGTGCGCTGAATAAACACAAACACTATCAACAGCCCCCTTATTAGATGGGGTGGTAAAACAGAGCTGCACTGATTTTGGCAGCGAAGTCCTTATATGCATTTAATGCTCCAGTTCATCCCAAAGGTGCTGACAGTTGGAGAACCACCACACCAAATCCCACCCCCTAAACTCGTCAAATTTGTATAAGCCTCGCTTTGTTTCCAAGCACACAGTCACACTGGAACAGAAAAGGGCTTTCTCGAAAACTGTTGCCACAAATTTGGAAGCACTTACAGCATGATACCAGAGTTTTCAGCCACACTTAATGTTTAGCTTTGAATCACCTTGATGGTGCAAAACTTCTATTTAAGGCCAGTCAGACTTATCTTTTTGTATATTGGCTAGACTGAATTTTTTTTAAATGGGAACAAGTTTTACTGTGATATGTAACACTCATTGTGTTTGTGCTGTTTCTTGTTTTTTGCATGCTTCCTGGGTCTTTTTGCCTGGTTTTCCTGGTTACTTACATTCTCCATGTGTTTTTGTTTACTTGACATGTGATATTTGGTCTTAGCCACCCCCTTTGCTATCCTGCTTACCTGTGTCTTGTTCCTGTCTCCTCCCTTCACAAGTTGTATCTTTGCCTTAGTTAGTATAAATACCCTGCGTTTGTGGGTTCTTTGTACATCACATTGTATCATACTTTTTTACTTTTCCTGTTGAATACTATGTTTTTGCACAATTCTGTTTAATTTCCTAATCCAATGTTTATGTCTTACCTCTTAATATTGCAAACGTTCCCTTACTATTTTATCATGTTTTTGTTTTTCTCTTTCATTAGATCTGCAAAATGTCTAAATATAGGAACTCAGCATTCAGAACCATCAGTATACTGATCACTGCCAGATCATCTGGAATCATCTGCTCCTGTTTCTTTACTGGTTCAGGACTTCAGTCAGATCTGCTCTGTTATGCCTAAATGACTCATATGTAGGTCACTGTATGTTTCAACAAACAAAAACATTCCTCTGAAACTGGTCAGGTTCAGGGAGTGGCCTGAAAATTAGAGCCTTGGAAAGCCCTTCAGGAAGCTATTACTGTAGAATGCTGAAGAAATGACAGGTGTCCCAGTACTGTAGGGGTCAAAAATGTCTCTGTATGCTGTGGCACTAAGATTATCTTTCTCTGGCAGTTAGCGCCTAACCATGAAAAACAACCCCATACTATTCTACCTCTCGAAAAGATAGCACTCTCCTGGTATCTGTCAAACCCAAATTTGTTTATCTTCACTTCAGAGAACATGAATTCAGCATGCGATAGAGAACTGATGTTTCACATGGAGCAGCTCAGGATTGGAAACTTATTTCATGAAACTCCTGTGTTAAGATAAGTCCCGTGCTGATGTCGTTTCCGGAGGCAATTTGGTATCCTGCAGTGAGTGCTTTGAATAAAGACAGGCAGCATTATATACTGCACCTTCCAGTGTTTGGGGTTTTGTGGTCTGTGGTTTCATGAGGGAGCTGCCGTTACTCTTAAGAGCTTTCACTTTACAATAGCAACACTTACACTTATAGCAGGAGAGAAACTTGTGGTACTTGAGGTAAAATTGTCCTCCTATTAGAGAGCCACATTTAAAGTGACAGTGCTTGATTTCATTTACCCATATCCTTTTTAACATATTACAATATGTATTGTTTTTATACTTAAAATATTCCAATGTTAATAGGCATTGTGATAAATTACATCATATTCATACAGTAAAACAAGAAAGGGAGGGTTAAACCATGACATGTAAGCATGTTTTCATAGGAATGATGCTGAAGCAAAATAGCTCAGAATGACACTAACTGTGGTAACAGCTACAATATACATTTCTGAGCATTTAGTAGAACATGCATCAAGAAAACATCTATCAGTATCGTGTTATATTTTTACCCTATTGCCCACCCTTGCCATGGATTACTTACCCTTGCATCCTGAACACTGAATGAAGAAGCTGATGAGGTCAAGCAGGGCTGGTTCTCTGTCCACAATATAGGCCTCGATCCAGTCATCCACCACAGCCTTCGGAGCAGATTCAGCACAAAATATAGTTGTGCCACAAGACCAAAAATGACAAAACTTGAAGCCAACCCAACACACAAGCCAAACCGGCATGTGTGTATGTGTGGATCCAATCACCACTGTGTACCTGCATGGCACTCCGGCCCATGGTGACCACCTCAAACAGGGTGAGGGCCTCCACATCTCGGCTTTTGAGCGCCTCATTCTCTGCTCTTCCCAGACTGCCACTGTCGTTCCTGGAGCGCTTCTGCTTAGCATTCTCCGAGCCTTCTCTGGCTTTCCTCTTCCCTCTCTATACATTTAAATAATGTTTATGAGGTCTATTAAGTTTAGGTGAGGGATTAGTTCGCTACACACAATATTAATGCATTCACATCCTGCAAATCTTCACGTAAATTCTAAACAGGAAAAGAACTGACATGTAGTATCAAGTCTTACCGCATTCTTCTGTCTGTTCTCATTTCTCACACCAGTGGTGTGGTTCACAGACGTGCAGGAAGAGACATCTACACTCGAGTTCTCCCTTTAAAAAAAGAACCAATTACTTAAAAAAACATACCCATAACTAGAAGGTTTGACAATAATCTGATTTATCATGCCCCAAAAAAGCCAAAAGCCAATGTGTTTCTGTCTTACTTTTGCACTGATCTAGACAGTAACGTTGGTTCTGCTATCATTTCTTCTTAGATCATTTTGTAACACTGGATTGGAGTTTCACGTTTTCTCATTTACTGCATAAAAAGAAGCAGACAGTCAACACAGGCATTTTTTTTAATAAAAAAAAAAATATTCCACTGTTGCACATGTAACATACAATATTTCTTTCCATACATCATTCTTCTGGAAAACTCTCAATGTTTTTTGGCATTTTAACACTGTGCATAAAAGAGTATGTTCCTTAGGCCTATTAGCAAAACCACAGTAGATGAGCTCAGACTGTTGTACATTTTTAAAAGCAAATGTCTATAAAATGAGCCATGAGATGTTTCCAGCCTGTAAGTAGATATATTACGATATGGAGAAAGTTTAGCAACCTCTGGTAAAATGAAGGAAACACTCTTGAGAAAATGTTCTTGCATTTATTTTAACAATAACTGGTATCATACTTGAAATTAATGAAAGAGAAAATATGGGTGGTGCAATAGTTATGGACCATATTTCCAAATGGTTAAACTCAGAAAATAAACAAAAACTGTTTTTATTTCTTATAGTGTGTGTGCATAAATATGTTTACATAGATAATCAACAAAACGGTGGTGTTCAAATTTATGCATGGGGCTGAATGTGTATTACATTGTAAGTAACACTTAATAAACGGGATGTTTTAATGTGCATTGATTTTAAAATAAAAAATACCTAAAACAAAAGTTACACATAAAACTGAACAGCAAACATGAATATGTGCACATATATACAACTACATACATATACTACAGTTTATAATACCATTTACATGCACATTACATCTTACTATAAAGGTTATTTGGCCTAACTTTTTTTATGACTTACGTTTTTAATTGGGGATTGAAATTATTAATAACTGAATTTTACGACATTTTTGCAAAAATGAATTTTACAAATATGTACATCGCAAAAGGTTTTTTGAAGTTCAATATAACATTATGTGCAAAATATATCCATATTTAATCACAGGAAATATGTGTTTATAAAAGATTATATATATATTTTTTTTTTTATTATTATTATTAATTTTAGAGTAGTTGGAGTTAATGAGTAGAAAGTAGCATTGGGGACAGGCAAAAAAAACACCTCTGAATACAAAACACAACAAATTCAACTAAAATCTTCACCAAAACAGAATCTAATGAAAGTCTCAGGTAAGGGTTATTGATGTTTTAAACGGTGTTAAAAATTAGGAAATGTGTTAAGGAATCTTAGTCATTTTAATACATTTAATGAGCAGCAAGAATTAGGAACTCACACTCTGAAATTTAACATTTAACTACACTCCATAATGAATATACTTCATATGGTAACTGACTATATGGAAAAAAGTATTTGGAGACCTGTTTGGGCTCGTGAAGGGCAATCCTAATGCTTAATCATACCAAAACATTTTGGACAACACCAAACTAACAACATTGTGGACACAATGTTTGGAAAAGGCCATTTCCTTTTCCAGCATGTCTGTACCCCCAGTGCAGAAACAAGCTCCATAAATTCATGGTTGGATGAGTTTTGGGGTGGAAGAACTTCACTGGCCCACACAGAACTCTGACCTCGACCCAATCCTGCACCTTTAGAATGACCCGGAATGGAGACTGTGAGCCAGACCCTCTCATCCAATATCAATGCCTGGCCTCCTAATGCTCCACAAAAGAATGCACACAAATACCCACAGAAACTCTCATTGAACAATTTTGCGGAAAGCATTCCAAGAACTGTGGAAGCGGTTATAGCTGCAAAGGGGGATTCTATGTTATTTAATCTAATGTCATTAAAGTCCCTGTTAGTGTAATGATAAGGCATCCCAAATACTGCATTTGTTTGAAAATGAAAAATAGCTAGAATTTGTAAGAAACCATTTGCAATTCACATTAAACTACATTCCATACTAAACAGGAGCTGATTTCTTTTTATTTTATTTAATTGAATTTTTTTAAGGTCACCGGCGGTCGTACAAGCATTTCACTTCATATCATACTGTGTATGACTGTGTACCTGACAAATAAAATTTGAATTTGAATTTTGAATTTGAATTTGTCCTCGATCAGCCTGGGAATGATCCATATGGTAATAAGGGTATTGTAACTCCTGTAACAACTTTCCAACCCAACTTAGCATTAGGACTGCAGTGTGAAATCATGACCATTCACTTATAAGACAAGGCCAAGACAAGATAAATCTTTGACATTGTCACTTTTTCAAGGAAAGCGATATTTAATGTGCAGCCTTATTAAATTATAGGGAAATAAATGCAATATTAAGGATAGTGATACTGTGTTCAATCTGTTGTTATCACTAGCACACACACACACACACACTACTGGTGGGCTAGCGGTTAGGGGGGAGGCACTGTGACCAAAGATGAGTTCGAATCCCAGCGGCACCTCGGAGGGACCCTTGAGCAAGGTACCGTACCTACACACCGCTCGCCGGGCGCTGTGTTCCTGGCTGCCCGCTGCTTTACTTGTGTGAATGGATTAAATGCAGAAAACGAATTTCGTTTTGTTTATACTGTGTGCTCTAGTGTACTTGCGTATAACAAACAGCCACTTTAAAAAAACAAACTTAAACAGGCATAAATCCACACAGACACACACATCACATGTGTTTAGACACAACAAAGCGCTTCATCTATTGGTCAGACCCGTGTCCGTAAAGTCAAAGCCAGGTTTTGATTGGCTGCTGCAAGCTTCACTCAGCATCTGCTCGTTCTGTCCCCTCTTACTGTTCAAACCCAAACAGACCACGGCAGTGGACACAACATCAACAGATAGACCTCACCCCTGCTGATCACCATTATACCCTTTCCCAGTTAAATAATCTGTATTTTAACGCTGTAAATGAATGAGCGCCTGAGGAAGTGAGAAATAAACACCAGTAGATGTTAAACACACTCACACACGTTTAGCGCTCAGGAGAAATGGACAAGACCTCTTCCGCCTGCAGTTACAAGTCCAGATGCAAAAGAGGAGCCCTTACCAGTATTTGTGGTCCTGGGGTTTAAAGAAGAGAGGATAAACGCTGTGAGAGATGAGAAATGGAGAGGGCAGTCAGTAAACACAGCGCCATCATGTGGTTCAGACGCAGAGAAGACGGAAATACGTCACCCCCTTGTGTTCCCCACGTGGCACAGATCTGATTAAAAGAACCCATACCCTTTTTACGTCACTCCTAACAAGGGTGGATTCAGGTACCAACAACCAGCCTAGTTCATTATTCCAAGGTCATTTTATTTGCATTAACACTACATTATGTGCAGTATCTTTTGTGCAATAATTTTATATGTGCAATATAACTATTTATGTCAACATGCAACAATGTACTCCTAACTACCATCCGTGTTGTAATTGACTTAAATGTACATTAATTATCTACAGGGGTGGGGCCAAATACAAATACGGTATTCGGTAAAGGAACATGTTTTTTACGAATATGGTATTCATACAAATACAAAAAAATATTTATACTGGGGAACCCCACCCCCACCGTGTTTAGGGCACTCACCCTGCGATCAGAAAGTCGAGGGTCGATCCTGAAGATCGCAAGATACCTCTGAGGTACCCTGAGTAAGGTACCGTCCCCACACAGCTCCTTGGGCGCAGAGTTCATGGCTACCACTGCTTTATTTGGTGAATGGATTTATTGCAGAGGAGGAATTTCGTGCTGTTCACACTGTGTGCAGTTGTGTGTTCACGTATGGCCGATTGATTACTTTCACTTTTAGATATTCCGCCTCCCCTGCCCCCTCCCTGTCACGCACTCAAGTTCAGGAGTAGACTTAGGAGAGGAGTGCGGACGGAGTTTAAACTGTACTCGAATACAACTACAAATACTAATTGTTTTCCCTTTTAACATATACAAACGCAGGTACGAATAGCAGCCGCTCTGCACACCCTTACTTATCTATAGTATTTTTACCCAGCATTTGTGTATAGATCATAGTATATTTCTGCTTTTTTTAGATTGTTATTTAGATTTATTTGATTTTGTTCTAATCTTTGTGTCTTGGTGTGATTTTGCGATCGTAACATATAGCTTCACAGTCATGGTCCTGGGGTGTTGATATGTTTTATGCACATCTCGGCTGCCTCTCGGGACAACGAAAGTTTGGGCAGCCTAAAATCCTAGGCAATTCTCAAATTCCGCCTGGACGCAGGTCTCAAAATGAGTACACGTCCGGGAAAAAGAGGACGCCTACCCAGTCATTTTTCTTCGAAGTTTCAATGCTCATCAGTCTATAATTTTGTCACCATTCACCACTAGTGGCCAGTGCACACATGCACAACAACAACCATTTCTCACAGCAACGTGTATAGGAGTTTATTATTGGAGGACGAGTCTGTGAGAGGAATACGAGACTGGAGCTGCCCCGACAGGACAAATCAAAATAACACATATTTTGGAATGTCTCTGACAATAAGGGATGGTTGGCAACCCTATATCCTTTAGAATTAAACAGCCTGTTTTTCACTCTGCCTTGAAAATGTATAAGACATGGAAACAGCCTTTGTCCTGCATTCAAATATGGTCTAGGATGAAACACTCCTTATGAATGGATGAGTATACTTTATTGTGTTGTCATTTGTGACATCATATTCAAAACAGGTTGTTTGAATTTTGATGTCACAGTTTGACCGTACTGCCCGAGAGTAAATAGTACAACTTTGGCAAAGTTTATGTACAAAGTTACATTTTTATTTAAGAAAAAGCAAAGAAATCTTTTCTCATACTGGGATTTATAAAAATCGGGCAGATTTAGGTACTTTGATATACTTAAAAGTTTGTTTATACTAAAATTAGCAGATGTTTGTAGATGAGCAAAAGAAAACATTTCTAATTAAAATAATGCAATTGTCGTAATATAAACCCTACACTATTTATGAATCAAGAAAATATAACTGGTATATTTAATTAGTTTAAGGGGCACTCATTCCTGATTTAGGTATTCCACAGTGCAAACACCGTTTACATAACCACTGTCCACAGAATGGGTCACACTGGAACAGCCCAGATAACTCAGGGCCCAATGCAGTCAATTGATTAAGATAATTTGAGTAAGTAATATGGGTGGAGCCGAACCCAAATACGGTATTTTGAAAGGCACAAATAATGTGTTTTTTACAAACATGTTATTCGGACTAATACTCAGTACTCAAGTTCAGGTGTAGATTGGGGGGAGGGGGCACACAGATTTTGCATGCTGCATTTTACTGGAATACAATTACGAATACAAATATTTTCCCTTTCAACAAATACAAATACAGATACAAATAGCACTTTCCACACCCCTGGTGAGTAATAAATAGATTCATCATGAATAGCACACATGTAAAAGGTAAGTAAGAGATTGAGGCTCAAGTGTCAAATTCAGTTGTTTTAATTATATTTCGAACGTGACTGAATGCCGCTAGCACCATCACGTAAGAACAAAATACAATGGAAGAGAAATAACAACATCAAACATAAATTATGCTTGTAATTATTTCTTCACAGTCTATCCTAGTGTTGTAGTACTCGAGACCGGTCTCGGACTCAAGACCGGTCTCGAGACCATTTTCTGCTTTCTCGGACTCGTCTCTGTCTCGAACCTTCAAAGACTCGGTCTTGACTCAGTCTCGGACAGCAGTAGAAGGAGGAAGACTCGTAAATTCAGACAATTCAAGTCCTCGAGACCAGTTTATTTTTTATATGTTCATGGTACAGTAATAAGTAGCTATGGGCTCATCTGCTGTTATACAAAAGTGAATTATCAATGGCCTATAACAGAGTTTTAGTAACCAGTTGCACACACTTAGTTACAGACTACAGACCACATACAACTTTTGTCAGGACCACCTAGACACAAAAGCCAAGATCGGGCTGAGTTCCTCCGTGAGTTCTTCTGTGAGTGAAGACACAGTTGATGTGATGTTGTGTGTTAATTGTGTTATCCTGTCAAAGTGAAAATCATATAATTGGTCTTTAGAACCTTGCCAGTTAGTAAAAAACACTCTCTGGCATATGGAGAGCCTTTAATGTGTGAGCTTGGCAAACAACATAAAGCACTTACCAGCTGATGTACTGGGCTGGTAACTGTGGCTCTTGCTTAGACCCTTCCTCTGTCATCAACGACATCTTCATCTGCTTAAAGTTGGCCTCTATGTCCTTCTTTATAGGGGTAAGTGGTACCGTGTCATTAAGAGAGGTAAGAACTTGCTGTAACACAAAAAAGAAAAGCCCCTTGCAGTGCATTACAACACAAGATGTATGTCTGCATTCGCCTGCAACTACACAGTAAAGTTTGCAAAGACCTGCTCTGCCAATCTGTCTCTCATTCAATTTCTATAACCGCTTCCTAACTAGGTTCACAGGAACCTGGAGCCTTTCCAAGGGTCTACAGGCGCAAGGTAGGGAGTCACCCAGGGCAGGGCACCAGCCCACCGCATGGCACACACACCATTCACTCACACGCTTACACCAACAGTCAATTTAGAATCCCCAATTAACCTGACATGCGTGTCTTTGGACTGTGGGAGAAACTGGATATCCCAGAGGAAACCCACACCACCCCGAGGAGAACATGCAAACTACACACACACAGGAACGTTTGTGGCTGGATACGTGACGGACGGGTGGGAGAAGTGGCGCGTCATGTGTCTGGCAGCTCTGTCCCTGGAGGACATTTAAGAAATTTACCTATTCGGCACCATGATAACAGGGATCCTGCTGATTGGATTATGCGGGACCCTGGGTTACCGACAACTAAAGAGAGCGGTCAAAGCTGGTTGGAGCCCTGTGAAGCTGGCCGAAATGATTGAATCTGTAGGAAGGGCAGTGACAAAATCAGACTCTGAATTCTCAGAGGCAGTTGGATATCATATTGGAGAAGCTTGTTTCTCTCCAAAGGGATCGGATAAACCATGAAGACCAGTGAGGGGCATTAGATAGCTGTTGAAATTGGAGAAACAGCCATCAATCCAAAGTTTTTTTCTCGGCCCCCCCTTACGAGCGTGTGCCTCTGCAAGGCCGCCACTGGAGCAAAACAACCTCCTGGAGACAAGATAACGAGACACTCTGAATTCCTTCTCCCTGTCAATGTCACCTGTGGAGGACTCTTAGACTTACACCGGCACACACACACACACACAGACCATAATACCTTATGCCCAGCCCACACATTCGATGCTTGAACCCCCAGTGTAAAATGGACTGGTCATAGCTGCAGGACCGGCTGGCTGCTGTTTTATGCTGGATTTGTGTTTTGTGTTTTCTCTCAGTTCTCATACTGCCCAGAAGGACAGTCTGAGAGAAGCTGTTTTTTATCTCCTCCCCCCTACCCTGTTACATGTTATTATATGTTTTCTTATTTTCCATGCTGCCTCTTGACAGACCTGTCTATCCCCCTAAAATGTATTGTTTGTTATGATCGAAGAGGTCCAATTTCGCTGCATATAAAAGTGTAGTGACAAATAAAGCTGATCATCATCATCATCATCATGAAAACTACACTGTATTTGAGCAAGAAAATGCTGAGTGAGTTTGCGCTCTGGCACTTTTTTAGCACTAAAACAGGCATTCCCAGGCCGATTCCTTTATAAGCTACAATAAACAGTGACTGACATCTTTCTATTAAAGTCTGTCTAGGAGTTTGTCATCTCTGTAGCTTACACTGATGTTTTGCTCTGTGATTGTCTACTTATGTGTAACATAGAGATTGAGTCACAATGCTCGCTCAGAGACTCTCTCTCCCCTACACACTGTTAAGGTGACTTGCCCCTCTGATCTCTCTCCCTATACATCACTCAGTCAGCTCAGCCACAAAATTCAAATGTTTAAACAATCAAAACCCGGCCCCTGATCTCACAGACAACAAGCTGCATACAAGTGGGTTAGATCTAATATGCATGTCAGATTTGGAATTCAACCAAAACATACACAAATGAAAAATGCCTCCTATATAATACTACTATTACTGCAACTAATAATAATAATAATACTTAAATAATACAGTCATAATACTAATAACACAAACACTGAGAAGCACAAATAAATAACAGCATTACCTCTTTACACCTGAGTGAATCACAGAGTAGATGTCTTTTGGACTTACAAAATATCAGCAGCATCCATGTACTAACAAAACGATCATTAATTATCTGTCTATTATTATTTTTACAACATTGCATTTACAAAAGGAATCAAAAATGATTACAAGAGGGATGGCAAAATATTTATGCTCACATATATGACAGCAAGCTGATGAGCGATGTACTTGTGGCTCCCCAGGTGCTTCACATCATCTTCTAGCTGCTGGCTCAGAACCAGCAACTGGTTAAGCCTTCCAAGGTGAGGAAAGTACCCTGTAATCACAGCAACAGTAACAAACAATCTCACAAAAGAGGATTTTTCATATAAAAAAGGGCTTTTTATCAAAAAACGTTTTTTCTCTAGATTCATAGATGATGAGGCACCTCACCATCCTGAGGTGGCCTCTCCAGCATGTCCACAGGGCTGCCGTGGATGACGTACACTTCTACTCGAGGGAACATGACAGACAATCCAGCGATGTCCAAATAGTCCTAACAGACATGTGTATTTAATCATAAATTGACCCCTGAGAGGAATACATGTAGAAGGCTGCAAAACTAGAACAGTTACCTCCAGCAGTGGTGCAGGTTTAGGCAGGTGTTCAATGCACTGGTTCATCTGATCTATAATCTCAGCACCTATATGCACAATAAGTAAAAAGCTGCATGTTGTGATTAGTTATATATGTTGAAAGAAATACCAGCATTTGTGTAATGGTCACCTTGTTGATGGAAAGAATCTGATTCTGCAGGACTTGCATCTTGCTTTAACTGCCCCTGAAACATAAAGAAATCATAAGAATGCGCAAACACTGAAGAAACAGATACATTTTACAAGCCCAAAGGGATGTAGACACCTCTAATTAGTTAATTCAATGAGCTGGAGTGGCATTTTGTTATCCAGAACTAGTCATTCAGGTTCTGTATCTGAAATCACTAATATTCCTGTGGCTTAATGCAATCAAATCCTCACAGCAATATTCCAAAATGTAGTGAAGACGTCCCATCCTCTTAATGAAAGTAAAGGGAGGACAAGCTCCATTATTGCCCTCTATTTCAGAAGAAATGTTGGATGAGCAGATGTCTACAAACCTTTGGACACACAGTGTTAACACTGGATGAACCTGCATTACCTGGTGGACCTGAGCCCTGATGAGAAGGTCCAGCTGGCTGCAAAGGCACAGCATCTCTAGCCCTACCTGCTCAGGACTCAGGTGGATTGGCATCAGGGGCTTCTTCACGTACAACTCAACTGGACAGAAAGAAATACATTCCAGTTCATCACTGTTTACCTTAATATTAAAATCAAAAAGTCTTTTGACAGCTTGACGTCCAACCTTGATAACAGATTCGTCCAGCCTGGGGTTTAGTGGCGCTAGGAAAGATTTTTTTAACGCAACGCAGGCTCTACTGTTAAATAATTTAAAGCCACATGGAGATGAAACAAGCAGTCTTACCTTTAAAACAGCTGTTGTAAGCACAGGGCTGGCACAGGGGCTCTGTTAAACTGACCGCTGCCATTTCTCGCAGCGGATTCCCTCGACGCAGCTAACCTTCCTTCGCCCTCGGACGAGGATGTCCTCCTCTACTATAATATGCTAGGCTCATATACTGGTTGTTTTTGTTCTCCGTTGCGGTCTTTTCCCAGGTAGCGGTCCACAACACATCGGACGAGAAGATCCGCGTCAAAAATCACAGTCGAGGCTCCCCCGTGGTGTGTGACGTAACCATAGGAACGTATAAAATCCGTGGTTCCCTCACTAGTGTCAGAGCTGATGTAGAAAACGGCACTACATGGACAGAAGTATTGGGACGCTGCATTCAAATGACCCTGCAGTCACACTTTAATATGAACTTGATCACGCGCTTGCAGATATAACAGCTTCCAAACTTCTTGGCAGGCTTTCCGCAAGATTTTGGAGAGTTGTTTGTGCCTTCAGTTAATGTGGACATGATACTCCCTTGCAGTTATAACAGCTTCCGCAATTCTTGGAAGGCTTTCCACAAGAATTTGGAGAGTTTTTGGTGACTTCAGTTTCATCAGTTAGCAGGACTCCTTCGGTTACACCACACCATCAAGGGTGGAAGGGAGTGATGTGGAGTCATCCACCATCTCAATAATGTTGTTGGACAGGACCGCCAGTTCAGTTTAACCTCGCCCAAGCTGCTGGGAGTGATGGGGGAGAGGGAGAGCCATCTGCTCAGCCAGAGATGGCAAAGAAAACGGTGCTGTCTTGGACACTAGGACACATATGGCTGTAACAACACTGGTGCTGAATCTGCCATTGGAACGCAGAAGCCCCAAATGATACAATTATATTTTCAAAATGATTTGTTGTTTTTATACGGAGAAATGCACGCCATTGCCTATTGGATAAAACTGCTCGTTGTAGAAAAGCTGAAATATTTTGCAGACTCTCAAAAATGATTTTTTGGAAACTGAAGATTTTTCTTTTTTCAAATTCTTATCTACGAAATGCTCTGAACAAAAATAAATCGTCTTCTTTTCTTAATCACGCCCTGAATTCATAGATGTATGCATGGTACTTGCATGTCCTTCCTTCATTTCTGTTCAATTTATATGAAAGGAAACCACATTGTACACCTGAAATAAATGCTCATTAATTTTGGCGATGAACCCAGTTGTTGTTACAGCTATGGAGGGCTAGAAATGCCAAAATTAAATATATAAATATGGCAATAAATAAATCATTAAATGTGTCATTAATAGTTTAAAATGGGGAAATACAGATTAAATCATTATTTAAATGGGTCATTTTAAAGCAACATTTAATTAATTATGTTTTTATTTCACATTTTAAATAATTAATGACACATTTAATTAATTATGTTTT